>JAQIWG010003067.1:0-18749 GCA_034695025.1 Chamaedrilus cognettii
GTGCCCCCCGGGGGGTGGGGGGGGGGGGGGGGGGGGGGTGGGAGGGTAGTAACAGCGCCAGCTGTCGACAGCATCTGACGCCATGATAGACAAACTGTCAATCAGAAGCTTATCCAGCATGTTTGAAAGTAGGGCAATAATCACAAATACTTGCTACATTAATATTGCGGGGCGGGGTGGGGGATGGGGGGTGGGGGGTGGGAATGTGCAAATCGCAACTGCACAAAATGCGCCCTGCACGCAATTTAGTGAAATCTATTAACAAAAACTTAATTACGCCATCCTACATTGTCAATATAAATTTATTCACATGACTCTAATTTTTGAACGAAAACTTAGAACATTTTATAGCGTCCTTGCATAGAGGTACAAAATCTTCAACGTTAATACAGTAAATTGAGAAAAATTGCGATTTTAAAAGCTCAGTATTACACTAATCATCGTCAGAAAATACTGCATAAGATCTAGAGCAGAGCACGCACTGCTTGTAAGTCCATTGTAAGTTCAATGCAAACATACAATACATACATTTGGCGTTTTGTTAAATTAACAAATATCTACATCATTCGACACTGTTCTTGAAATATGCACCACGTTGAGATAGTGGTCCATATATATACACTGCACATACTATAATACACTTCACATTTCTACACAGAAGCAGTTCCCTCTAAACTGCGCGTGTGCGCGACCGCGCACAATTTCAGAGACGCCTCGCACACAAAACTCAACGCCACGCACTAAAATTTGGCCCGTCGACTAATGAACTGTCCCTTAGAGCAGAAATAAATAGTAGCAAATGATAATTTTGAAAATCAGACATAATGCTCAATGACTTTCATGTTTCATAATGTTGTTGCAATAGAATTGTTAAACTCAAATTAATTTTCAAGAAAAAAAAATTCTTTTAACATAAATATCGCATAAACACAAAAATATTGCATAACCACGCAAAAAAATAACAAAGTACTGAAAAAGTCGGTCAAGACAAAAAAGTGTGCGCATAACTTTTTTGGCCCATTCACAGACATTTTGGCTTAGAGGGAACATTACCCAGAAGTAGTGATGCCACTGTTAGGAATATATCACTAGATCTAGGGACATTTTAGTGATCGAGGGATCCGATTTTTAATGCAATCTCACATATTGGGATATTTAGTGGAAAATGGCTCATTTTATAATGAAAGCTGGAGATTTTTTTGTCAAAAAATGCAGTCTAGGGATATTTTTGTCCAAGATACCAAGAATATAGGGCCCAGAAGATTAAGATTATTGCACTGTATCACGTCCACTGTCTATTGCACAGTTTGCTGGAAGGCGGGGGGGGCGGAGACGCCCCCCCCGCGCTGCCGCTGCTGCTGTTGCTGCTAGTCGTCAGACTCGTCTCGTCCACAAACTTATAGTTGAGCACGGTCTGCAGCGGCGCCCTTCTTCCGACCACCACTCTGCGCCGCCTCCCCGCTCGGCACCGACACACCACCACCGCCAGCCCGGCCACTAGCAGCAGAACTCCTCCCGCTACCCCGACCATTATAACAAACTTCTCATAGTGCGCGCACTGCGCAGAGTCGAGGTAGAACTCGGCTAGCGCCAGACCTCTCCACTCGTCCGGAGTTCGGCACTGGTAGAGCGTCCGGTTGTGGAGCCCCGGGACGCTAAGATCCCCGGTAAAGAGACGACTGCACAGCGGTATCAGCTCACACGTACAATCCAGAGGGTTCTCTGATAAATCCACTCGGTGTAACTCATGCAGACCATCGAGAATATCGGCGCTCAGTCCGCTGAGGCTGTTCCGCGCAAGATTCAACTCTTGCAGCCGTGTCGTTTGAGTAAACACAAGCGGCGACATATACCTCAGGTTGTTCTGACTCAGATCGAGCGTCCTTAGTGACGTCAGAGGCTGCAGCAGCTTGGGACCAATGAAACTCACTTCAGCCCCGCGCAGCCGCAGCTCTTCCAGCCGCTCTAGTCCGTCGGTGAACGCGCTTCCGTCAGTCATATCGACGTACGTGCCGAGTGGGTTCCAGCTCAGATCGAGCAGCGTCAGCCGCTGCAGCCTCCTCAGCGACCCCAGCGGCAGCGCGAGCAGGTTGTTCCGCTGCAAGTGCAGCTCTTGCAGCGACGCAAGGTTACCAAACGCGCCCCCAGTCAGATTGTAGATGCTGTTGTCGTGCAAGTAAAGGACGCGCAGATGTTCCCACCCGTGATGCGCGAGGCTCGTCAGACGATTATTCGACAAGTCGATCGTGTCGTACGTGACGGAGAGAAACGCGGTGGAACTGATGTCGGAGATGGCATTCCCGCTGAAGTTCGCAATAAAGACTTTTTGCCCGCGAGAGAAGACTTCGTCAGGGATGCGTCTGATCGCGTTGTGGCTTACGTCGAGCGAGTGGAGACGACGCAGTCGCTGAAGGAAACGGAGACTCGACATTCTGTTCCAGCTTGCTTCCAGCACCTCGAGGCTCTCCAGGCCAGAGCTGATGTCGAACTGCTGGATCTGATTGGCACTGATGTCGATCGCGTTCAAGTTGAACAAACTGAGGAATGGCTCGTCGTTGAGCTGCATAAGCGCGTTGTGCGACACGTCCAACACTTTGAGCTCGTGCAGCCCCTCGAACATCATCTCGTCCAGTCGGCTCAGCTTGTTGTGCGCCAAACTGAGGTACTCGAGTTTGGCGAGCCCTGCGAGATTCTCCACTGCTATAATCTCATTGTGCGCGAGGTCAAGATGTCGCAGGTTAACGAGAAAGAAAAACATGCGCTTCGGAATCCTCTGAATGCGATTAAAGGACAGCTGGAAGTGTTTGAGCGACCCTGTTTGTAGACCACGCACCAAGTCGAGCGCATTGGAGATGTTCATGTGAGCAAGACTGACGTACTCTAGCGAGTCCAGCTGGAGGTTCTTTAGGGCAGCCTTGAGTGCAGCTTGCTGAATGTAGGGGTTGCCCTCGAGGGAGAGGGAATGGAGGGAGGGGATGGGATGGAAGGCGAGGGAGTGGACGTGTTGGATCCTGCAGTAGGAGAGGTTGAGGTGATGAGGAATGTTCTCATCCCACGCTCGCATGACGTCGAAAGCGTTGGAGTCAATGGATGCAAAGTTGTTGCCTGCAACATTCACAGGGGTCTATGATTACAATAACAGTAATTTGAATATTTACATTTTAAAAATAAAGTACTTCAAAGTCTTTCTCTGAGAATTTGGAGCAGAACAATGTAGAAACAATGAAAAATAAAAATGTTGGATAATTACAGGCGCCTTGCATTATGACGTTTTATATGCTAACAGTGCTTTCCCCAAAAATGTAACACAATGTCATACACTTATAAATATTACACTTATAATATATACACTTATTACACATATTACAATAAACGAATTGGATATCGAATTAGCATAAGCGATAATATACAATAATTAATTGTTTGATTCTAATTTATTATATGAAATCCAACCGAACTAGGCCTAATCTGAAATAATCACGAGACTTATCCGACAGCTTGTTAACTTTCTACGCCCACTAATGCCAGAATAGCAGCCTATTTAGTCCATAAATTAATGCCCTTCCATCAACCTGCAAGCGCTGGAATGCGCGTTTAGTTTGAAGTGACTGTGGTCGCTTGGTCGCTCGCACGACAATAGCAGGCTTTGAGCAAGTGGTACTTCTGGACGGGGCAACAATGGGGCGAGTCGTGTGGACGGGCCTCTCCACTGAATGCAGCTAATCAAGTGTACAGGTTATCGCGTGCTTCCCGTAGTCACTCACAAACAACTAAGTACCAAGTTCTCAACGCCGCCGCACCTTGCAGCTTTAGTCTTCAAGTAGAGACTACTAAACAGCGCGCACTATAATTAGTGACTGGGCATTCGTTCTAAATACTCCTCCATTAACCCTCGCTGAGCCTCTGATTGTGGGCAGCTTTGAGAGGCTTCAAAGCAGCGCTCAGCGGGACTCAGTTGGTACAATGAAGCTAACTTTCACCTCCGACAGTTGTCGCCGTATACCATTTCGTCCCTCCGCTGGGCGCTCAGGCCGATTATGCGCAGCGGTACAGCGCTGCAGGGTTGTATAATTTCCTCTCAGTAGCGAGAATGGCCTCAGGGATGATCAAACTTTGACGGTCAGGTCCCCCGGACATGCAATCTGCGGTCAGTTGCGAAGCGATAGCCGCTTTGGAGGTAATTAATGCCTGCGATATGCTGTTCAACTGGGCAGCCTTATAAACAGCATTCAGATCGCTAACGTGCTCGTGCTAATTGAGCCTCCCTACTGCTGATCATTAGCCTGGCTCGTGACCGGACATACTTCTAACACCTCAATTGCCATTGTTGGGCAGTCAGCTAGGTTGAGTCTAAATTCAATTCTAGTACACAAGGCACTCTGAATGCTAATTTGCACTGAAAACCAATACCGGTCGTTAGCCAAGGGGTTAAAACTTTTGATTGCTGCTTGATTTAGAATCGAAAATACTCAAATCAAAGTGAGTCAACACCGCCGCCTACTGATAATGTTGCATATGCCATGCCTATATAATTATTGTCTAACTCAAGGAATAATAATCATTATTGCTAGGCTCAAGGACAACGTTTTTTGCTGATGTTTAAGTGGCTTACTGTGTTAAACTAACTGTTTCCAGTTTAGAGTGGAATAAATGTTTGTTTTGTAGGGCAGACAATATTTCCACCATGAGGCAAAGTTGTACACAATATGATAATGCGGCGTAATCACATGATGATGATCACAAATAATAATGGTAAGCATATATTTTTTCCTAATGAGAAATAAAACTTAAATCTTATATGTTACAAGGCCAGATTTTTTTCCCCTTTGCTAAGTATCAACTAGGCTCATTTGTAGACTATATCGAATGCCCATCCAAAACAAGCAATACAACTTCAATGAGTATAGACCGAGTGTTGTGAGACTCTGCAGCTTAATTGATATGGTTCAAGTTGGAATGCACGTCTCACCTGACCATGGTCAGTCTGTGGTGATAATGTTCTGTTTTTATTTTCGATATGGTTTAAACAGCATCGTGTCATAAAACGGACCGCTACGCTGTATCTCTGATCTGGTGCTGCATGTAGGTGATTATCACTGGCCAGTAGAGGGGCGGGCTGACTATCATTCTTCTACAGGGTGGTCCCAGCAAGTGGTACATAAACGCACTTGAAACTTGGCGATACTATTTACATGAAGTCTCATTCTATGGCAAACATTTTCATACATGAAAAAAATTATATACACGTACAGCGGAAGGCATACAGGATGTCGACTCGCTAAAAATTCACAAATAAAAACGAAATCTATGACACTTTTTAAGATCTTTTGAATTGAATTTTGAAACAAAATACTAATAGCCTATATCACCAAAATATTTTACACAAAAACAGCATCGATTCAAAAATCGTATTGAACAGTAGAATTGCAGTGTTGTCCCTGAAGAAATAACAAATCAATTTAGTTATAGTGGGGCATTGGTCACCACATTCGTTACAAGCCTAGCTAGACTGTCCATTCTAGTTAGCGATCAGATTTGAATTCACCTTCAACCTTATTCCCTTATCTCTCGCGCATCTCGGGTGTCCGTGGCGCTGTTTCGTTATTAACACAAACAAACGATCCATTCCATGTTCCTCAGAGCCTTGTCGATGACCAAACTGTTAGCTAGGAACGTGTTTAGGTTGCGGGTCTTCGCTGCAACCTGCGAGGAGGTGACGACATATCTGTTTCACTTGTCCAAGCGCTCCATAATGCACTTTTAATGGCAGTCCCGCGGAATTATCAGATTTTGATCAGTTACAGCTCGGAGATAACGGCTGCTTATCCATTGATTTCTGAACTGAGATTTCATGCTTTATATAATGAGAAAAATTTGAAGAGCATTCATATAATATAAAAAATTGAAGTTATAAATACCGGTACATCCTATGATCCTCTATAATATTAATATGCCATGTGCCATAAATCCATGCTAAACTAAGTTTTACATTTTTGAACAACTTAAGCCTACTATAGGCCTAATTGAATTAAAATAACTTTAGATATAAATTCATTCATAACCCACTAAATGATTGAATGTCACCACATTTCGATAATTGGATAAAATGTGAATAAATTTCGCATCACAATAAAAATCATTTTTTACAGATGCAACAACAGTTCCTAGATGCGTGATAGAAGCTAATGCGAGAAAAGTGTTACGCGTTGATCAGCTGGAATAAAATCAACAGAGCGCAAAACCGATTAAAATACAATTTCCAAGTAACAGATTTTTTTGTACAGCACATTGCCTTTGATAGGAAAAAATATAAGCCCTACCGGAGAGATCTATGTAGTCGAGCAGCGTGGTTTGTCTGAATCCCGGTCCCAGCTCAGCCGACGTCAAGCGATTGAAACTGATGTTGAACACCACAAGACCACCCAGCGGGTGCATCACGTGATCAGGCATCATCGTCAGGTAGTTGGAGTGAAGGTCGAGCGTCTGCAGTTTGCGATTGTTGGCGAAGATATTCTGCGGGAGACTAGAGAGGAAGTTCTTTCCCAACCGCAGCACGCGCAGCTCACGCAGGGAGTCGAATACTCCAGGCTCGAGCTGCAGCATGCTGTTGTCAGTGAGACTCAGCACCTCCAGCTCTGCTGCTCCGTGGAGCGTCCCGTTGTGCAGCAGATTGATGTGATTGTGGTCTAGCTCCAGAATGGTCGTCGAACCAATGATATGAGGTATTTGGGTTAGACGTGAACGGTGACAGGACATGAGGCTCTTGCTTGGCGTGCAGCGGCATTGGATGGGGCATGTCTCGAGGGTGTTTCCTAGACGAGCGAACGTGGGGAGTAGATGCAGTAGAACGGTGAGGATTGTTGCTTTGGAGGCACCTGGGGTCATCCTATCAGCTCGTCGTCTCAGTGTGTGATGACCTTGGTTGTACAGAGACATTGAGGCGGGCGTCCTGGACTCAGTTAACTCTGCAAAACAAGCCACAAATATTAAGTTTTTACAACTTACATCACACTTTCAAAGAATTAGGACTTAATAAATGTGAAGTCGCCTCAATGAAAAAGCTATTCTGTAGTCGAATAGTGTTCAAATTCTAATTGACGATTGTATCTTTGATCCTTAACTATAATATCCCACGCTAAATCAGACTTCTCGGATTATTTACATTTACCGACCTGACTTTAATAATTAAATTCTCCAGTTAAAAAATATTATTGATCGAGTTTTATATTCTATATGAAGCAAGTCAACAGATTGGAGTTAATTGAGTGTAATGGAAATGTAATGTAATTATAGTGGCGCAAAACTACCAACCTATTGCACATTCATGACACAAATATAATCGTAGATCCACAGAAGATTGTTGCGAATGAAAAGTTTATATAAAAAAAATAAATCATTAGGCTACACAGCCTGTAGGTCGGCGTTTCTAAATATTGCATGTACTAAGTTTGCTATATTTATTAGGCGTTTGGAATAAAATATTGAAATATTGAAAAAAGAAATTGCAAGCAAATTAATATCGAATGTTTAAACGCGTTTAAACTTCAAAATACCGAAGCGACTTTAAGGCATCGAATAAGAATACGTATGCCTAATGCGCATACTGCAGATCACAACCGATGTTGTTTTAGTTATTATCTGTAGTCGTCAACCTTTTAGGATGATCAAGAGACGCACACCGAAGCAGGAAATACAGAGTTCAAAGTCGGGTCTTGCTCTCCTATATGCGCAGTGATCGACTAATGCACGACTTCAAACAGCGCTATCTCCTTGTGCCTGCTGGGCTGCGAAAGCCTAGCTTACATGTCGGCACAGCGGGTTGAGTTTAAAGTAGAGGAGCATGATTTTGACAAGTTTTCACAAGAAACCAATCCAAATCATTCTGTCAAAGATGAAAGAAATGTGAAAACGATACTTGTAAGCGATTAGAATCAATTGACAAGGCGACTGTAAGAACAAAGCAATACGCCAGAAGGACGGTCCTTAGCACGGTTGATATTCAACCATCAAAACTGATGTTAATAGAGTAAGTCCAGTAGTTGTATTTTTTAAAATTTAGCTAAGTGCATCTATAAACCCCATGCATGCAACTTCAATGAAGGAGTAAACCATCAGGCTATAGCAGGCCCACAACTTTGGTACAATAGGCTTATCCCTCAAATGAAATAAAATCAATGCAGTGATTGCAGGCTAGCTTTCGGAATTCTTCTTCAGCAACACGCAAGATGAAGTATCCTTGCTAAAATAACGGTCCCCATCCACTGAACCGAACTACCATACTAGTATACTATAGTATGTGTATAGTATAAACTGCCTATATACTACATTAAGCATGCACTACGTTAGGCAGACACTAAATTAAGCACAGGCCCTACGCAACATAGGGCGCCGTTTAAGCGCCGAGCGAGGCAGCCACAGAACTCAAATGGAAGAAGCGTGTTTCTCTAAGTGCAGTCAGTGCGACCAACTCTAGCAATCGCGTAGAATCAGTCGGCGGCGCCAGCGTTAAAAAACAAATCGAAAACAATTTCAGCAATCACCTCAGCCCTCCCCCCGCCCTCCCCCCTCTAGTCTGGTCTCCAACGGGGAATAGGGAGGAAGGAAGCTTGCGCGTCTATTCGGGTCGAACGGGGGAAGCTGCTAAGTGGCGCTTATTGAAGGCGCGAAACTCAATGCGTCGACGTTTGGCGGGAACATTGGTGGAGGAGATAAATATCCAGCGGAGTGTATACTGTGGAGTGTGGAGTGTGGAGTGAGCGTGTGAGAGATGTGCTGAATTATGAGTGAGGCAGCGCTGGTGTGTTGTAGGCCCACACGATACCCGCGCTGAGTGCGCCAATCGAACGGTTTACTAAATAAAGCGCGGTTATTGGTCGTTATTGCTCTGTCAGAGCATCTGAACGCAGCCAACGTGAAAGCTGTTCCAATTATGTGACCTCATTGTGGCTGTATTAACACAATGGCAGCGGTCTGTCACAATTAGCAGAGCTCAACTAAGCAACGAAACATTGATAATAACATGCATGAAGAGGCCTAACGAACCGCTTGCATCGTTTACAGGTATGCATTTCTACGTGTGATCACATCTACGGCCACATATACTCCATGGGAGTGAACCATAAATGAAGTGATCTATACACTATAGCGTATACAACCGAAGGCTTCGAAAGTTTAAGTCTCTGACTAAAACGCCACATAGCTTCAAGAGAGCAAAATAACAGCGATGCTAATTTAGCCAAGGATAAAATTCAAACTCTCGTATTGGTTTCGACTCTCAAAAAGAATAGTGAAACGAGGTGAATTAACCAAGAAAAAAATGCGCACAAGACACTCAGACTATTGACTCAGTAAACATCAATGCCATCGATCTATAGCCTTGGGTCCGAGTGGCCTGCTCGCTAGCATGGTACCATGCACTTCAATAGTGGACTATCCAATAGCAGACTTTGCACACATTGTTCTAGTTCAAACGTCTAAACATGTCATTCATTTAAACAGCTTCCGGTGACTCCTCACAGCGCCAGTTTACCCTTAACTCAGCTACACAACAGTCGTGTTCGAGAGGCCTAGTCACTAGTCTGCTCAAGGGCTCCGCTCGTATTCCCACTTGTCTCCGGCTACAACCATACATACCAGCGCATCCTCGTTCGTTTAAAAAACTCGATTCCTGACTCGAGGCAGACGAGCCGTGACTGCTTGGCCCGGAGTCGTCTGATAACTTGGGCCGCATGAAGGACTTTCGTCGGATCGAGTGGAGATAAACGCATCCAGACTGGAGACTGGTGGCGTTATCGCAAATTGGACCGTCCTTGACTGCTCGATGCGTCGAGTGCACGATACAACTGCAAAGCATCTGCTTCTAGTCGAATTACATTCGCTTCGGGCTAAATGCATGCGCCTAGCTAGATCATGTGCGTCAGAAAGGAAAAAACAGAGCTCTACATGCGCATTTGATACTGATTGTAGAGGTAGGCTGCCGGTATCTATAGGCCGTAGCCGTTTTGAAACAGACAGGTCAATTATAGCCGTAGTTGATCAGATAGCTCATAATCATTATGTCAATGAGCTATAAGTACCTCAGGACTACGCGCCATTCTGTAATTTTAATCACTGTGTCATTATATGATAGGATGTATACTCCAGAGTTCCGCTTCATAGCCAGACTACAAACAGGCGCAATGCTAATCGATTTATTCAATTCTTTACCGTACTGCACGTTTGAACACGATATTCATTTACTGTTTAAATGCACAAAACAAATGTTTAAATCCGTATTGAAAATTTAAATTTCAGTTTAACTCGGGCGGCGGGTCTGAAGCTAGGCCTCTAGATCGACTTGCAGTTGAATTAACTTACTGTTAGTGCAGAAGTAGGATCATCAGAAGACGGAGGGGCGGTGCGCACTCAACTCTAGGCCACGCTAAACTATAGACTGCTGGATCATCGCCAGTATTCCAGATAAACTATAATATTGGCAAGAATGCAATGCATTACAATCGATACGCGTGGCTTTACACTAGTCACACTTTCTTAAATCTAGCCCTGTTTCTAATTATTGCATCCAAAGGGCTCAGCAACGTTAGCCCGTCTATATATTAATCCACACTCACAATACCGACTACGAACAATTACGGCTATTCACAGAATTCGCTCGCCTCGTCTTAACTCTTAAAATTAGTAACTCTTGTCATTATCAGTCAGCGGCACGCTGTCTGTTGTGTGAGGCGGCTCGCGCACTTGTGAAGTAGCAACAGCTGAGTGCAAGCGGGCAGGATGGTTGCGCCCGCTGTCCGCTCAGCGCGACTGACGATGAGTGCGAGCAGTGTTCTCACTACACATTGAAAATTTTGCGCCATAGACGTGAAGAATTCCTGTATTTCGATCGAAATTGCTCCGCGCTTCATGTGCAGACAAATATTGACTTTTATCCTCAAAAACGAACTCACAAGTAGGAGAGGGGGGGGGAGGGGTGCTAACAAAAAAAGACTTTTCTGTCGAAAAAGAAGAAGCTGTCAAATAAGGGTGGGCGGGGGGGGGGGGGAGAAGAGGAGGAAAACGTTACTTCATCAAAAAATTCCCTTCTATTCTCATTTCGCACTTTTATTAACTCTAAAAATACATTTTATGCTCTGTACTGAATTGCTTGACAAAATCATAAAATAGCTCCACAGATACTCATATGTATTGCCCCACAATAATTGCTCCATAATTGCTCCATTTTGCCACTACGACTGCTCCAGCAGACCCTCGATTTCTCCACTGTGGAGAAACTCCTGCACAAGTGAGAACCCTGAGTGCGAGTGAGTGAGGGGTGAGGGGGCGGCTCGTGTACAGCATCTAACGATTGATTGACAGCTGAAGCTTTCGCTCTCGCTTGGGAGCATGGCCGAGCTGACCGCACGTGTGCAAGCTGTGTCTTTAAGACGTAGATTCCATTGCTTACAATGAAGTAGCCTGAAGACTGCGACATAAATTTGGGACCAGCGCGACTTAAATTGAAAATATGTAGGTTTTAAGACACAGCTGTCCAAATGCCCCCTAATCTATTGTTAACACGAAATATTAATGCACAAACCTTCAGAAAACGAATCCGATCTATAACACTGTCAACCTAACTTATAGAACAAATGGTAAATGTTATGCATAGCTTAAAGGCTAGAGGACATCGTTTGTTTTTATTTTGCTTTGGAAACTATATATAAGACTCTCGCATATAGGCTTGCAGCACGTGGATAACAGCCTAGTTAATTTAGAACATCTCAATCAACCTAGGCCCATTGAGGGGTGGATATCTGAATTGGACGTCTGAAAATAGGCGCTTGTCAATCGCAATAACGCTGTAATTTGATCGCCGTTAATAATGTTATATCGTCGAAGCAATTTCGAAAATAAACTAATTATAATTTCCTTCATTTAAAAGTGGGCAAAATAATTATGAGATGGAAGTCTTGCAACGATTTCCGACATCCGATGTTCGACAAGGCTGTACTGGTGTACTAGTGCACTAGTGTACTGCTGCACCAGGCTCGTGCCAGCTAGCCTGCAGGGTCATTACTCATTAGAGCTAATTGTCACCTGCCAATGTCACGGACGCAGCTGAGGTCAGCACAGTGCGTCGCCTAAGTGAGGGCTGTTGTTTAGTTTTTTCCTTTGGAAATCTTACAATCCGTTTGAACCACGCTAATACTGCTAGGATACTCTAATTTAGAAATTGAGTTTGCTGAAATTGAGCTCGAATGCTTATTCAAGAAGGAAATATAGTATAGGCCTATAGTATTGTATGGTAAGTATATAGTGCGCAGATTACGATGCATGGTTGTCGGTCCAGTTGAGTGATGTTGTCTTCTGCTTCGAATGAATTCTGCTGACTTGAGTCAGTTTACATTGTGCGTTTGTCTACTTTCAGTAGTGTCCACGCTCTAATTATTTGGTAGGCTAAAAACAAATTTCTGTAGGCCCGTATCACACACGTACTGCATGACTTGATCAATAATTTTGAACATATGCCTCGATTTAGAAGTTCTGGGGAGTCACACCCCCACATTTTTAAACGGCTGTGTGTTTAGGCTCCCTCAATATTATGCTCTTTTAGAAAAATTGTATATTCTACATGTTGATGCGGATCCTTCAATATTTTTATTTTACTTTTTTCGACTATCCAAAAAGCATTCGCGCCCCCCTCAAAATGAGATCCGATCGACGCCCTTGAATATGAAACAATCCTTTCATCTCTGCTTTGGTATTCGCTGGGGCACGAGGATTACACTAATAATACTAAAGAACTATTTTATTGCATTGTATCCTATAGGCCTACACGCTATAAATTTAAACTAGTTGAGTAGCAGCGTATTTGATTCATTGCGACATCGTGTAACTCTACGCCGCTCTATGATACAGGCGTTGACACGACAGTTTATAGCCCGTGCTGATTGAGTCAGATCTCTGATTATCTGATCAGGAAGGTGGGCGTCAATCAAATGATGGACGACCGGGGGGCGTTTCTCCACAAGTGTAACCCAAGATGGTCGTAAAGAAGCGCCTCAAGTGACAGCGCACCACTGCATCCTCCATATACCGCGGTGTCATAGTCCGACCGCCGAATGGTTTGAGCCGGTAAACGCAGGCTGACTCACGACCCTTGAGTTATTGCCACGAACAAATGCGCGTTCTTCTTCTATATCATCTTGCATCGGTCGGGCAACTAAATTCTGGCACAATATTACATGGACGATAATACTCCGCGATGATACGGTTGCTTTATCGCTCTGCCTCGCTTTCCTTCGACAGCCGCTATGCATATAACGTACTGACCTGCGCGTGCAGGCTGCCACCGCCCGGCGTTCATTTTAGCCGTTATTCGGCGCAGAGATTTGCAGCGCGAATACGCGGCGAGGACGCGGGGAAGATGAAAACGATTCGTGTTGTCAAGTTAGCGTTAACTTCTCCCACATCACGCCATTGCGCGAGTCGTGGCAGAACGGCGCGTTCTCTGTGGTCGGAAACATCGATGTCTTTGTTTGCTCTCAGCACTGCGTCCTCATTTACTGGTGTACCGCTGTATTCCCAACGATTATGTTACTTGGAGTAAAATAATACGTCGTTATTATAGAGATTAACTATGATCATTAGGGGACCAACTGATTAGTTCCATGTCCTCGTGTAGTTAGGCTAAAGTAAAACGACACATTTAGTCCGTAATTATTTGAGTAGTGGGTGGGCTATATTATTTGAAAATCGCAAGAATTTTAATTTTCTATTTTCAAATAATCGAATTTATAATAAAACCAAGATTGTACCAAGCTCAATCAACGGTTTGAAAAGTTTGACCCGCCCTCCCCTACGCTACTCTCCGCCCAATCATGGCCCTCCCCCCGTCGTACACCATAGTAACGCCCCATGATTTTGCACTCACGAGGGGACTGCCATTGCTATACGAGTAGAAATCAATGATAGACTAAACTGCAATCAATTCCTCCAGTCCAACACCTGTTGGATCATACCGAGCCGTTGATGACACTACATTACAGGCTATCACCGAGCCTGCAGCTGCTACTTGCTGCGAACGAACACAACGAGCCCATTGGGACTTGGACTTGCGCTAATGGAGCTCGTATCGTTGACATTTATTAATTAAAAACGGGAATTAATATTCCAATCAAAATGAAAATGATTTATAAAACACCCCCTGGGGCTTGAAATAGATAAATTAGCCTTTGCGCCGACTTCGTAGCGATACTCTAGTTTTAATTTACGCGCTGCTACATTATTATTAGTATGGATTGTAGATTTATGTTCATTTAATTATTATCCATAATCCCACATTTTTCCCTAAGTTCGTGACAGATCTAATGGTCCGACCGGAAATTCTCATAACCCAGCAGGTCTACCCAGTCTATGCTACGCTCATAATAATGAACTGAGCGTCTCTCTTCGTTTGAAAAAATGCGTATTCCTCACACCATATCATTACCACATCATAGACGTACCGAGTTTATTCAGTGCAGGAGTATCTGGAGTTGCAATCGGAGAAACTGATATGGTGTACGATAATGAAGCGAGACTGATGAACTTCCTTCGAACTGGAGACCGCATCAGGATGAGAGCGGTTCTCATAGTGCACGCTCACTTATAATGATTCCTGGGAAGCAGGGATCAGATTTCGTGTCACCACGCCTACAAACAGTTCACGGGATGACTGGTCCACGTGTGATAGGCTGCTTCCATACGCTGCGAAGATATTCACAGGACCGAGACACGTTAATTAAGGCGTCAAACTCGTTTGCTTCGAAGTAAATAATATGGATTACTTCTCAACGAATTTTGAAAATTGATGTGGAGAGTTGATGGAAAACCGATGTTTGGCGCTTTGAAGAATTTTCATACCAATGACTGAGAAAATGATCTTGAGATAAAAACGTTTACCACAGGCAATTAAACCAAGCCTTTCTATTACATCTACCCCGAATGTTCCACAGGCAGAAAATAATAGCTAAACGTGACCATCGGGGACATAAATATTAAATAATAAATGAAGAATATAAGAGACTCTCGTGTGTTGTAATTCATATTTCATCATAGGCCCAATATCTATCAAATGGCCGAGCTATGCTGTAGGCCTGTCCCATACACAGCAAATTGTGATAACTTTTTGACAGATCTAGATCAAAACAAAGTTTTCTTAATAGATTCGTGTGTCGGCACTATTCGCGCAGCCGCCTGCTTGACAACACAGAGCTAACGCGAGTAGCATGTTTTCACAGGTTACAGCGACTGCTATCAGTGCTTTCTCAATCTTCCTTGGTGGGCATTCTATATGCTCGGCACGGGTCTCTCATTGTTGACTCAAACGATGCGCAGCCGTATTGATGCCTGGGAGGGATATATTATACTTTTTGTTTTTGCGTGCAGTGAATCCTTGTCGTGACTTAGCAATAATCCTGCAAGTTCTGTATTCCACGGGTCCCGTCACTTCCTTGGACTTATGCAAGTGCAATTGATTTTCTCTGCTCAGCGCTGTTTGTCATTCGATCGTCAAGCTAATGCCTGTTTTGCATGATGCAAATACGATTCACGTTGAGATGTGATTCATGCGGATGTCATTGTCTTAGAGTGAAACGTTATGCATTGTCATCGATCCGTTAAACATTCGCCAATGCACTGACGGTAGTATTATATGGTAGTATTATACGGTAGTATTATATGGTAGTATTATACGGTAGTATTATATGGTAGTATTATATGGTAGTATTATATGGTAGTATTATATGGTAGTATTATATGGTAGTATTATATGGTAGTATTATATGGTAGTTTTATTCGGAAAAAGGTCCACACTCTACATGCCAGGGTACAATATGAATTAATGAACCAAATAGCGAGAAGGGAGAGACAAGTAATGACATACGTCGGTTATTTATTGTAATTGTTCCTGCCGAGTTAAGATGATCAATACATAAACGCTTAGATTTATTAAAGTTAATTGTGAATATTTAAGAGGCCGACTGACGTGCCTAAATTCAATAAAGCCTTCCAATGGTGTAGCTTATCCTTCTTAGTCTAGATCTTACTTTCACTGCCCAATTGAACGCCGACAACTCATTTTAAAAAGCTAAGTAGGTTTAGTCGCCATGCAGCATTACAAATAAGCGCAGGTCTATGCCGTGAGGAGTCCGCAGACCTCTGTTCGCTTTTGATCAGACCGATGTTTTAAGTTTTGGGATTTCGTCCCGGGCCTTGTGGCCAGCTTGTGCACCTGCGAGAAGTTATTATTTCTGCAACTAGATATCGCTGTCGGCTGATCACTCGATAGACTAATGTCGTAGGGCTACCGCTGCAGCGCGCTGCGTTCTGAACGCAAGCTGCAGGTTGGGGTTGGAGCGATTGAGTAATCGTGAATTATCAGATCGATGCACTGCAGGCCTACGATTGACTTGTCATTTTACAAAAAATGGTCCAGTTGTGTGAACTAGAATCATATCCACATTATATTTTTTTCAGGAAAAACGGTTTATAACGTTTAGAAAAGAATTGTAGCAGTTTAAGATCACAAATAATGCATGAGGGAGAGTCGAATTGAATTGTGAGTGTTCGTGCGTTGGCTGGACTAACTTGTAATATAACATTATGTGTATTCTTAAATTAAAATAACAATGCCAACTGATGCCATGAAGAATGGGTTCTTGCTAGGCAAGTGAGCGTTATAATTAATTATTTTTTCAAACAGCATGTTGTTGAGGCCATGGCTTATTCCATTTGCAGGTTTTCTAAATGTACACGCATTCTACATGCAATAATGATTAAATGCTAAACGACGAAATGGAACGATTCAACTTGAAACTACATACGGTGATTTCACTGACCGTATGTATCACCGCCATGGATTCGCTACGATAATTTTCTCCATTGTGTAGCCGTACACACATTTTTAGTATACAGCGGAGCGTCACGCTAAAGTTATTCGCCGTATTTGTAGCACAAATTATTTCCGAGGTGACGTTCGCGTCTGGCCCTCGTGGCCGGGCGCTGCAAGTCATTCCGGTCCGCTGCAGGTGAAATATGAATATTGCGTCGGGTGACCACGGGGCATTGCGATTGTATCGCAAACGTTGGGGACATGCTGGGGATCTTGTTACCCCCTTCTTTTAACTTCTGCACAAAACCATTCAATAATAGCGACTAATAGGGCCCAGTTAATAATCTACCAAGTCTTAAAGGGCCATGTTTGTATGAAATGCTGTATCGATCAGTTTTAATTGGTTTCACCCCCCTGTAGTCCTATAATCGTTCCATAAGTCTGGACGTTCTCTTCATGGATTTTCCTGAGCATAGGATGATATTATGTTCCGTTGAATCAACCCACTCCCCATGAAGGGATAGGGTGGTTTGGAGCCCCCCGAGTCCCAGAATTGAATGCGCTGTTCAGCGAGTTGTGACCGGATGTAGAGACGACGAATTGATTGAATGCGCGACCAATCAATATCGTCTTCGTGTCGCGAGACGTCATTGGTCGTTACTCTGCGCCGAGCCGTGATTGGTCATTATTGCGCGACGAGCCTGCAGTGTCAGCAGCGTCAATTGGAGCGAGTGACGTCACGCGTGAAATTGAAACGCTCCCGAGAGATGTGGAGACTTGCCGTGTAGCCTATGTGACTGCTTGTCGCGAATGCGTGTACTTCCCTATGTAACATTACATTAGCATTACATGGTGTCATTGAAATTGTTTATTTATTTCATGCATCGCACCGTTACTTCATCTTCAAAGATGTTGTTTACTGTTGTTCACCGAACGTTATTACAAATGTTAACTTTCGAAAAAATCAAGTACCGTATATATATAAACTAATATACGTATAAAATAGCAGTATACTTTAAATAGCGGAGGAGATGTTGCCTATTAGAAGATCAGTTGATATTGATCGTTACGGTGGCCCTGCATGGCGGCTGCTGCACCTGAACAGTTACTCTGAAGCTACTGCTGGGCAGCTTTGCGTATCCATATAGAATAGCGGCGTGACCTGCAGGGCTACAACGAAGCGAAGCAGAATGAAGCCATTCGATATTAACTCCTGTTTAAACTTTGCGATTTATTTGCACATTCATCAAGGAATGGGCGAAACATTGTGAGTGGTCGGAGGCTAAACAGACGGAGTGGGTGCGAGATAATTATTGATATTTATCCGAGAGTGACGATTGTTTGGGTAAACAGCGTTAAGCTGGGATTACGCACTTTGGGCGCAGTTCTATTGCAGGGTGTCTCTCACTCTCTCTACAATGATCTGCTCAGTCTCTGGAGCGTGAGAAGACGCAATATCCACTAACGTCATTATACCGTTGGGGCTTCGTTACTGGATAGGAACTGGATAGCGAACTAGCGCATTTAGATATTTTAACTTTTTTTGAAACTATTTAATGTATTTAAAAATAGAAAAAAAGATTCTAATAGCCTAAATTGAGCTATTCTATATAATATTATATAATATTCCTTATAGGAACGCGACGTTGTCGCCTATAGGTATTATTAATTTTACTAAATTGTCATTAGCTTTAAAAATTAATCTAACGTGAATAAATTTTGCAATTTGTATTTTAAAATGGCTTCTAACGAGCGTCACTGATTGTGAGAACAAATTACATTTTAACCGATTTTCAATTATTCTTGCTCGCTCGATTTTTATTATTTACAGCACATAGTAAAATAGAATGCAGGCCACATGCATAATGTTTGAACTCAAGTGCATATCGCAAAGTTT
>JAQIWG010003068.1:0-18747 GCA_034695025.1 Chamaedrilus cognettii
GTGATTTAGTTTTGTGGTCCGAATTGACCAATCAAATTATTCGATACAATTCTCTCAGTGATTTTTATTGGTCAAATCGCACTACAAAATTAAATCGCACTTCAAATCGAGGTCGAGCAACCGGCAGTAAAAAATGGCGACCTCCATCAGCCTACTCGACAAGCAGATCGGTAAAAATTTGTAACAAAATTAGGCGAAATCAGCTCAATTACTTTTACTGCAGCTTCATTGTTGAGCGGCTACTTTGCTGTAGAGAATGAAAAGGCATACTTTTTGCATCAATTCTACTAATAATTAGGTTCTTGCCATTATTTGAGTATAGGCCCTGCCAGCTTATTCCATGAAGTTATTAGGCCTTAAGTCAAAGCACCGTGTGAACCGTATGATACAGTATTGGTAAACGTGACATGCAGGATGCTCTAAAGGAACGTCGGAACAAAAAATTGAACAGAACTCTTTTGATACACCAATCAATTAATATGTCAAACACCGGTACATTAATTTATAGAGTTGGTTACAGTGCTAACGGTTGTTATAATTATTGGACAATTGTTTAGTGTTTCATAAATTGTAATTAACAATATTCTGAAAGTCAAAGCAAGTTATTTTCGCTATGTTTAGGTGCGTTGAAGCGCATGTTGAACTTCAACATGCCGGTGTCAAAGTCGTTCATGTCAGAACCTCAGTGGAAGGTTATTTTCTTAATTTAATGCTATTTGCTCGCGAAGCACTCAGATATTACATTGTACCGTAGTTTATATAAAGATATAGCAGATTGCTCTATGCGACACGCACCAATGTTAAGTTTCTCATGTAAAATTGCCTGCTTTCAAGAGTTAAATTTAAGGTTGTCATGCGTCTTTCAGTGCTTTTCGTATAGGTGAACCGATGTTGTGTTTAGTTCTCTATACATGTATGCCTGTGTTTTGGTGAAGATTATGGTGTAGTAAACTGTCCAATATTGCAAAACAGATTGTTTTTTGACGTCGTTGCGCGTTCAATATAATGTGATTTCTGAGTGGAAAAAATGAGCGTAAGTAAATTATTTAAATGTTAGCTATTACAAAATTAAGGCACGTATGCAGTTTTCTATGAGACGCATATTTGGTACACATGACATAGTTGATTAATGTTGATTAATTGCACTAGTAACATTGTACAACTAATTTAATAACATTTTTATTGAAATGGCAAATGGCTATTGTAATTACTCGCGCTCAGATTCTGGTGTACGATCAGTTTGGGCAGAGCATCATTTCTCCTCTTCTCACGGTCAAAGAACTGCGTGACATGGGCGTGACTTTACACCTGTGAGTGTTTTCACGCTGTCGCTAATGGTGCAATTATTGACTGACTAAACTCTAGATTTCTGCAATAAATGGCAAAGAAATGGATAATATTGCAGACATTAAACATTTTAGCTAGCCCCTCACGGCTTTTCTTCCTTTTTCTAGCATATTGGACTACAAGTGCATCCATCATAAGGTTGAGTTATAAGATGGAATAAATTTATTAAATTAGAAGTAGATCGTTAATTTGTGAACAATTGATAATTATTGATTTAGTGCGCTATGTTTGCTTGAATTAAGAAGAGTTAAAGACTTTAAATTGAGATCTTATCGCTGATTTGTGTCATGATAGTCATCATGATATTTAATAATTTTTCTTGGTTTTATTATATCCTTATTCTTGTCTGTATGTGTGCTTTTGGTTACTCGTATGAGTGAAGTAAAGATAATCAGAAAACTGATTTCTATAAATTGACGCAATTGCGATATTGCTGTCACATATTTTATATTTAGTTTTGAGGTTGGTCTTTTGCGTAGCTTGCTGGACAGTGATCGAGAGCCGATTCAGGACGTTCCATCTATTTACTTTGTGATGCCAACGGATCAGAACATCCGGCGAATATGCAAGGTATCAAAGAAAAATTGATGTCATTTGAGAATATGTTATGAGAATATTATCATCACAAAACCGAGCACCAATATAAACATCTAACCTGTGTTAGCCCGGACCTGGCGTGACAGGTCTGCCTGTGATGCATTAAAATGGACGTCAAAAACGGTAATTATTTTTGTTTTTATTTAAAATTTTACGAACCAGCAATTTACTGCCTTGATGTAATTTGCTTTCTATTATTTATAACATTTTAAAACTTGCTTTTTCTGGATATTTGTAGGATTTCCAGGGTCAGTTGTACGAGTCCTACTATCTGAACTTTATTTCGGCGATATCACGACAAAAGCTAGAGGATGTCGCCTTGGCAGCTATTCAGACAAATGCAGTGGCTCAGATTCCGAAGGTTTTTAATCCTTACTTAAAGCTTTTGTGAATTGCTGAATGTATTGATCAAGATTTGCTTGGTTTTGTAACCGACGTTTTGTTCTGTGGATTGGATTTGTGTACTAGTGTTCCTTTATTTTAAGAATATTTTTTGTAGAATTTAACCGCAACTGAATATGTGATACCGAAGTAATTTACGAACGTTATAGTTGATTAATTTTGGTTTAATTTTTGATTCAATACATGTGAGGAGGTATGTGCGGTTACCCTAATTAAATATATATCCTCAATTTTTCTGGCTTGGTTGTAGTTCTTCTGCATTTTGTGAAAAAAATTATTTTCTTGTTTGATTGTTTCATTTTGTGTTTCTGTCTAAGTGGAGAAAAAATAATTAATATATCTACCATATGTAATATTTTATGTATATTTTAATTGATATGTCTTATAATTAAAATTTAAGTACGATTTTTGCCTTATGTTATAGCGCAGACAAGTATTTTATATTCACGAAATATATTTGAGAAATAACCCATACACTAGCATACAGTTTATAATTTTTTTAGACGCAAATCACCGATGATGATCTAGGTTGACTTAAGTTTTAAATGATCTTGTGAGTTGTGCTATCATGCAGAAAACATCTCTTGATCGTTGAATTTTCTTTAAAAAAATGGCTGCCATTGTCAAATTGCAGCTTAGAGGTGATAGCACACTGTTGCTGATGTGTTGTGTGCGGCATGGGTCAGGTATTTGACCAGTATATGAACTTCATCACTCTGGAGGATGACCTGTTCTGCTTGAGTCCTCAGCCAAGCGATCAGAACCCACTCTCCTACTACTGTATGCTACCATTGCGTTTATTGGCATCTATCGTATTTCACTGCGATAATTTTATTTAAATTTTGCATCAATTATTTTTGTACATTTAGCATAAAATGGCTATTGTCAACAATAGACTTGCATCATTTGACGTGTTTGTAAATCTTCTATCAGTTGTTTTCTTGTGTATTTTATTTTAATTGATATATTCCAATTTGTACTTCTTTAACTGATCCTTGCTAAACTTATAGTGCGGATTTCCTGTAATGCCATCTAGGCAGCGGGTCATTTTCTTAATAGTATGGAGTTTTGTATCCGGGTTTCCTATCCCAAGTACAACTACCAAAAATGAGTTACTTCTTTTGTGACTAGTTCAACCCCCTAAGAGAACCAGAAATGATACGAATGTCCTTATTTGCTACATTTTTGGTTCTCTTAAGGGATTGAACTAGTCACAAAAGAGTAACTCATCTTTGGTAGTTTTGCTTCGGATCGGAAACCCGGATACAAAGCTCCATTTTATTAAACATCCGATTAGGGTGCTGGCGCTTTTCTGACTGCAGCACTACGGTTTGCCGCGCTCAAAGCACCGCAGCTGCTGGGCCTCTAGAAACCTTTTGGTTTTCCAGACGTTAAACCCGCTACCGCTGCCCTAAGACGATGTAATAGAAATAGTTTGCTTCAAAACCGCTGGATTATCAGGAACATCGCACAGTCAGTTCTCTAGAGGGGTGGTTTCGGGGAGACTTTTCTTCCCCATTACAAATGACTGATGTTTATTTCATTTCGGTGATCATAAGTTGATGTCTGTCTGTCCAGCGATAAATCGTGGTGATGTGAAGGACGCAGAGATGGAGCAGATCATGGACAGCATCGTCGACTGCATGTTCTCCGTCTTTGTCACGCTCGGTCAGCATGTTTCCAGCGGATGTTGCTCAGCATTTGCAGAGCTGTAGATCAGCATTAAATTTGGTTCAGATTTTGAATGCTTAGATTTGCTTAGGATTCGTTTGGATGTTGATTTGAGTTAATTCAATTGCAGTTATATTTTAATACCATCAGGCGTGCCTGTTCTGGATTCAAGAAGTATTCGCCAGAAATTTGCACAAAAATGAATTGTTTTTTAGCTAGGACTTAATCCTGTGTGCTACCCCTTTTCGTGCACTGGAATAATGTTATATTGATTGCTCTGTTTATCACCACAGAATCAGTACTGCAATTAACTTCTAGGGACGATGGATGAATAAAAAATTTGCTAAAGGCTTTTGCTAAATAGAATTTTTGGGGGGAAACTGCCAAACAAATTTTATTTTACTGATTGGCTTATCAAGCCCTTTTATCCGGCATATAAAGCATACCATGTGCAATTGTGCATTGTATATGATATGATGCTCAGTTTTCAACTGTGCTGTAATGATTCTGAAGATTTCTAACGAATTATGTAAGTGAGTATAGAATTTTTATGCTGATGGTGGATTCTTTGTAATTATGGGAAGTCACTAATGGACTGATCATCTTTGATGATTATGCTGCCTACGAAATGTATATTTGATATTAAAACATATTTTATATTTTAACTTAGGTTTCAATACCAATGTATTTAGTTTAATAAAAGATTTAGTTGTTTTTTGAGACATTCAAGTAAATGTGAAGTAATCCTTTACGACTGTTCTATTTTAGTTAACAAGTGCACAATAATCCTGATAATTCTATATTTAAATCATGCATCATAGTATTTCTCGGTTAAGGAGCTCGCAATAATTCTGATTATCCTGTAATTAAACCATCCCTAGTCGTGGTGTATCTTATCTTGGCACGGCAATGTTGTCGCAGGCGTGGTTCCCATCATTCGCTGTCCGCCCAATAACGCTGCGGAGATGGTCGCTGAGAAGCTGGACAAGAAGCTGCGAGAGAACCTGCGCGATGCGCGCAACAGTCTCTTCACCGGCGACACCATACAGGCTGGGCAAGTCAGGTCTGAGACAAAATACTGTCTTTTAGTGCACTAGATTAGCCGGTACAAGCCTATATTGATTACAAGTCTCTTCACCAGCATCATACAGGCTGGGCAAGTCAGGTCAGCAGTTAAATACTGTGCTGTAGTGCTCTACATGTACATGTATATTTGCCTGTACAAGCCTATGCTAATCGCAAGCGTCTCTCCACAGGCACCATGATACAGGCTGGGCAGGTCTGTAGTAAAATACGAGGTTTTAACGCCTGGAGCAGGCCATTGGAATGCAGCTTATGAGCAGTTGCTTAAAAGAGCTAGTTGTCAATATCCATTCAATTTTAGTCATTGTTTTGGTGAAATTAATGGATTTAATGCATAGTGTTTTTTCCTGAAGTGGTACTTTTGAGTGATAAAACATGCGTAACGTTACGCCTGCTAATTCTTAAACCAGCGTACACTACATCTGTAGTACAACGCGTAACTTAGAAACACTCCGTGTTTCTTAGCTTAAAGTTGTTTTAATTGTAAAGTATTCCTTTGTATTTTTTGTTGAAATCTTGTGTATTATAACTAACCAATGCTTATTTACCAATAGTACTGCTACACACACACACAGACACACACACTCGCGTTTTGTGGCCACATCCCTGTTTACACCGGGGTGGGCCATTTGCAGCCATGGACACCCGCCCTCCACTTTACCCTATCCGTCGCATCCTCACATCTCAACTTTCTAGCTTTCATATCCTTCACTGTCAAGCTTTTCCACATCGTTTCTGGGTCTTCCTATACATCTCTTTCCAGCTACCTCATAATCCATACATTTGTAAGTAGTACTACTACTTACAAATAATAGATTAGTAACCGCTGCAGCTTCCAGCGCCCGCTGCTGGTGATACTCGACAGGAACGTAGATCTGGCGACGCCTCTGCACCACACCTGGACCTACCAGGCTCTCGCACACGATGTGCTAGTGAGTTCTCTGCTACGCCATCTAACTAAATGAATCGCATTGTTTAGTAACATTCTGTACCATATATAGCATATAAATGCGGGGTGAAGTTTAGCAGGCTTTTACATCAAGGAAGAAAGTCCCCGCGCCGGCAACTATGAAACCAGGCATTACAGTTTCTTCAGCATGGCTGCTAAACACACAAGTGTCGCTAGCTATTAACCCTGTGCCAGATAAATATTTAGTTGTTTGGCGTCAGGAAGGGCATCTGACCATAAAAGCCCAGCTCCAGTAGTCTTCATCAGGACGCAAATGTCTAAACCTGTGTTAGAAACATGGACAGTATCAGATTAGACGACTAAAAAAGGAGGTTAGTTAGTTAATTTTAAATGTTATTTTTATTATAACAAATTATGTGATGCTATCTCCGTGCATTAAGATAATGCTGATTTCATACGGCCTGTTACGACGGATCTTCCTTTTTGCTGTTTTGACGTATACAAATGTTTGATTCTTGCCGGCAGGATCTCTCGTTGAATCGTGTGGAGATGCATGAGACGATCGATGCGAAGAGCCCGGGCAGAGCCTTGTCGCAAAAGAAGAAACGATCGTACGATCTCAATCCCACCGACAAGTTCTGGCACACTCAGAAGGGCAGGTGAGAAGATCCGTGCATGATATTCTTTATCTAAATGATTGTGTAAATTAAAATAATCAATTTTGAGCCAGCTTTTTACCTGGTGATAATAAACTGTCATATATATGATGAATCAACGAATAAATATGTCGCTATATCGCAGTCGAAATGAAACATTTCTGGTAATATTTGTAGGAAACATAGGAAGATAATTGAGGTATTGGTAGTTTCGGAGTTAGTGGATTTTGTAAATCATGATATATCTATGTCTTTGTCAGTGACAAGACTTCATTGATGTATATAAATCTTTTATTCGCATCAATAGAAGCAGAAATATAAGCGCAATAACAGATATGATTAAGAACATCAACTATTACGAAAAGTGTTCAAAAATAGTAAGCAAATGTGTGACTGTGAAAAAGATTTATAGTCACATATTGCTATTAGCAAACCATATAATTAGAATGTAAGCCAGGCTCAGGCTCTAGTAGAAGCATACGCTATAGGCTTACTCGTAATAGCCAGAACGATATCACTTCACCCTGTAAAGCGTTGTTGATAGTGCGGAAGAAAGATTGTTAAATTCATTTTTCTCTGCGTTATATTTATGTGAGATTTATGTGAGATTTTTATCAGAGATTTTACTTGAAATGATATGAGTGATGCATTGAATTAGATGCCCTTGCTACTAGCTAAAAAAAGTATTAGTTAGAATATGTATTTCAGTCCGTTCCCGATGGTCGCTGAAGCCGTGCAGGAAGAGCTGGAGTCGTATAAATCTCAGGAGGATGAAGTCAGACGATTGAAGAAAGCGATGGTTTGCTATATCTAATTCTGATGCGTATTGATGCACTAGTGCTATTTAATTTATAGTACGTTTAGTCAGGTATCAAATATTTATCAGTATGACGCGATGGTTTGTTATATCTAGTTTTGTTGCCTATTAATGCGCTGGTACTCTACAATTGATGAGACTTGTACTTTGAAGTGTAGGGATCAAGTATTGGTCAGAATGCTATTGTGTGTTTGCTATCTATTGTCTGCATTTGTTATATTTTGTTGAATTTAATGTATAAAATAATGGATAAAAATGTTGAATTTAATGGATTCCATAGATTGATGATATTTTGATAGAGATTGTCAAACGCTTTTTAATTCAAAATGTCACATATGATTCCAAAAATATGACATGCATTAAAAAAATTAGTGTAATAAAAAAATTGCGTATAGTTTATATATAAATAGTCGAACTATAATATTTGTTGTAAAATTGCTGCTCATATTCTTGTTGAACCCTAGTCATTTTATTTAACTCATAGCATTTGTACTGTTCAAGTGTAGGGTTAGTGCTGTTGGTTTGAATGTTGTGCGGTGCAGGGTTTAGGAGAGGACGATGCGGCCATCAGCATGCTGTCAGACACCACGGCTAGGCTGACCTCTGCCGTCAGGTCAACAACGCCATTCAAACTTCTCAGCGTGTCTAAATAAATTGATCCCCTAACACAACTTTGGCAGTGCTCAGCCAATCAAATAATTTGGCCTGACATAAATGTCTTTTCTTGACTATTATTGTGAACTTTTTTTTATATAATTTAGTAAAATATAAGATGCTCGATGATTGAAGAATTGTTATTGTGGGCGTGGCCTGACAGTCATTGTGGGCGTAGCTTGACACCTATGTATACTGTACAGTGCAGATCTCTTGTAGCACCTGGGGAATGGATCAGTTAGTTTCCTTTTGATGTTGACTGTCTTGTATCGACTGTATGACTGTATGTATTTGACTATCTTTGTATTTTGTGTATCTATGAATTTGCATTAGTTGCTTTCATTTTGTATGCTGCCAATTTATCTTTTTTAAATTTACGAATTACATTGCTTCTGCTGTGTAGTTCGTTGCCGGAGCTTCTAGAGAAGAAGAGATTGATCGATATGCACACAAACATTGCCACTGCTATTCTTGAACAAATTAAGGTATCCTATTACATATGCATTTTACCAAATACTGTTAGTTTAGTTTTCCTGATTTTGCAATAATGATGCACCTTCAAATGTATTGAGCTAAATTTTATTGAGTGTGAAATTTGAATTGAATGTTTCTGAATATTTTGGCAATAATTGAATACTGATCTCTAGACTCTGGACTATTTCAATGGTCGTTTCTTTATATTATTACGGTTGTCTTTAACTTTTGCTGTTCTCTTGAATAAATCTGTTGCTACTCTTAACTTGTTTGAACTTGTTAACTTGCAGAGCAGAAAGTTGGACATATATTTTGAGACTGAGGAGAAGCTGATCAGCAAGTCTGCACTGGTGGGTTGAACTGTCAATCTTACAGTGATAATGCCATCGAGATATGTATATATGCCCAGAGATTCATTTCTTTGTGCACTTGTGTTCAGCCTTGAGCGCGATATGTCTCTCATTTCTGGTCAATACTAAAGAGTGCTTAATTTGTTTTTCAATAATATGTTAACATACGTTAACTAACTAACCTGTGTTAACATGGACTCAGCGTTACAGGCTTGCTTGTAGCGCATATGAATGGACGTCAAAAACGATGATTATTATTATTCTTATTATAAAAATTGATAAAATGTTATGTAGTTGTTGTTTGCAGGATAAATCACTTTTGGACATCATATCTGATCCCGATGGTTAGTGCATGTTTTTTGTATGAAACTTGGTTAGTATTAACAATCCTCTGACAACTGAGCATAGTGTTTGGATATATTAAATGTTTATATCCGCGCTTGCTTGAAAGAAAAAATTTAAATGGAAGGAATTGAGAGAATGGAAGAACAGCAGCACACGAAAAGAGAGAAACTTGCTTGCTGACTCTATGCCTTGATGACATTTAATTTGATCTTTGTCTTCTTTTTTGCATCATCATTTGCGGCCATCATTGCTGGCGTTGTGGCGCCCTCGCAGCACCTTCCGCAATCTTCCTCCACCCATCCCGGTCCTCCACTTTTCTCAAGATGGCCTCCATTGGTTGACCCGTCCACTTTGTGATGTTTTCTTCATATTGCATCTCTTTTTGTTGTACCTTCATGTTGTATTATGGTTCTTCATGTCATCGTCCTTCATTATCATCGCTTTGTGATGATATCTTTACTTCTTCTTATTCTATGTTTACATTGCATAGATTCTATAATTATATTGGATATATTTCAAAAGAAGTATTATGTTCATTGTAAATTAACATAGCAATGTACCGTACTCGTACGTAAATACGTTTTTAGCGGGTACACCGGAGGATAAGACGCGACTGTTCATCATTCGACTGATATGCGGCCGGCCAATGTCCGATGTGAGCCTTTAGATCTGTTATTTTCTAGGAGCCTGTCTATCATATTGAATAGCCTGGCTAAGTTTCATATCCATGATGCATCTCTATTATGGTACTCTTTCTTATGCTGCACTTTGCAGCTCTGTATATGTGTTAATTATTCTTGTTTATTGCTGTTTATTTATATCTATTTTTTGTAGAGAACTGTTTGTGTAGATCTGTCTACTTAACTGTTGAAAACATAGCTTCATGGTCTATATATCTAGCATATGCAGTTTTTGTCCAGCCAGTTGTCAGCGTCTTGTTTCAGAGTGAAAGCCTTCAAGGAATCCAGAGAATTGATAAAATTTCAATTTTTGACATTGTGTATCATTAATTGAACCTGTCTGCAGTCACAAAGACTCTCGGCTCTGGCTCTTCCCAGTTCATATATACTAAACACAGCTATGTTGATGAGTGATGCTGTGCTAGAGTGAGCTGGCACAGTACTGCAGCGCTCTCGAGACGGCCGGGTGTGACAACTCTGCAGTGCAGTACGTCCGACGATGGAAGTAAGCATTAGTATTGTAGTAATTTGTTTCTCTAGATCCATTTCGAACAACAATAAGGCATTTGCACTGTTTCTAATATCCGTACCCACCATTGCGAGTTAACCTCGAGTTGGTCAATCGGCGAGTTGAGAGTGATCATTGTCAATCTCTTACGCCTAGCGTGACGTCACTCAATCCGCCGATTGAGCCAACTTGAGGTTACTCGCAATGGTGAATACCAATATAATTGTGTTCAGTTGATTTACAATAACAAGTTTCTGTTTCTGTCTAGATCTTACTCCAAGATGCCGTCGATGGACTCATATGCTGGAGGTGGCACAACCACTGTCGGGTATAGCAAACGAATTTGTTTTGTTTTATGCCAGTGTTTAAATCAGTTTCTTGTGAAATGGCATTAGCCGAGCTCTCGAAATTAAGTATTCTTGATCAACTGTGAGCAATTATAAAATTTACTGACTGGATGTATAGAATGACTGGAGCGGCTTTGCAGCTTTGTCTATGGAATCATACCCCTAGATATATTTTTTAAACGTTGATTTATGCTGTATGTATATATATGTTGATTTCATTAAATGTTGTAATTTAACGCTCCCCTCAACTAAATGACATCAAATTTGTGATTCTGGAGAAAATTTGCCGGATCTTCTTGACAAACTCGTCTATAGCAATTTGGTGTTGCAAATATTGCTTCTATTCTTGATCTGCGGGAAGGGCTACTAAGGTGTAAATTTTAATTGTATAATATTGTTAATATTCTTGATATGGTAATAATTTGTTACAGCTCAATACATTTTTCTCTTTTGTATGCTATCTTGAATGTTGATGAAGACTGGAAGATTGAAGTTAAATATACCGCAGTCTATGCTCGATGGTGCCTATAGATGTAGGATTATGTGTAAGATTACCGTAGTCTATTGATGTACTGCAGCCAAAGACTTTGGGTGTACATAGCTGCTGCTGTTGTATGGTTGCAGCATGTTCTCCAAGCTGATGACACAGGCATCCCAGTTTGCGATGGAGGGCGTCAAGAACCTGGTTGTGAAGAAACACGTGAGTTGCTGAAGATTTGAACCACTTTAACTGTGACTCGTTATTTTAACTAATAGTCCATGTTTCCAAACAATAGCATTTAATATGCATAGCTTATTTTGAACATTTGCTTATTTTGAACATTTGCTTATTTTGAACATTTGCTTATTTTGAACATTTGCTTATTTTGAACATTTGCTTATTTTGAACACAGAATATTTACAGCATTATAGTCTTTCATAACTGGCCACAATAGGTCATACAGTAAGTAAATTTAATTTAGAATTTATTCGCTTCTATTCCAGTTTATCTGTTTTTTCTCTGCTATAATATAAATAGTTTTTGTTTTTGAATTTGATTTTGTTAGAATCTGCCGATAACGAAGATAGTGGATGCTCTGATGGAGATGAGGAACGATGCGGAGGTGAAGGACTTCCGATACTTTGATCCTAAAATACTACGGGCTGTCGACAGGTCATACCCTCTTGTTTAGCTCGCCAAAATGTACATAACTGATTTAATGTTAGCTCTGAAACTACTAAGTACTGTAAAACATGAAATTTTTGCGTGTATATAATTTGGGCTAATTTAGAGAATCACTAAACTCTCAAAAATTACATGCGCGAAAATAATGCTGCAGAAGTGATTTATAACACTTGGGCCTCAAAAGCGCAAAAATTAAGTGCAGTTAAATTTAGACGAAGCAAAAATGCAAAAATTACATGCAACAAAAATTTCACGTTTTACTGTATGCTAATATTAATAAGATTCACCTGAAATTTTGCATGTATATGTTGCATTACCTTTTAATTTGAATATACTGCTGCCTTTGATAAAATATTTTAGCATTTGAAACAAATTTTGTTTGCCAGTGTTAATTTTATTGTGGTATTTTTTCAACTGATTATGCGATAGATATCAGAAGATTAAATTTTCTGTCTGGTTTAGCAATGTCTAGAATCTGCACATAGAAGTGCACACTATATCATACACTACATCGTACACTACATCTGCACAATATATCGTACATCAAATTTGGACAAGCTGAGCTTCAAGATTTAATTATTAAATATATATTGCCCTTCGTCCTTAATTTTGCATATTGTAATAGTATTGATTTGTCCTGTTAAATCAAGCCAGCATGATAATAACTGTTTCAAATTATTGTTAAATTGTCATGGCTTTGATTGCTTTATCTCTCTTCTATAGCCTGTGCTGCTGTGCTTCGGTTGTCTCTATTCTTAATTCTGTTGTGCATGTTTGCGCTACCATTTTGGTGAAATTAAGTTCTATATTGTTACTTATCTATGCTGCAGTTGAGCAATTTTTACGATGACACTCTATGCTCCCTCCACGGTTACAGTGACACTCAATAATTAGAAATATTCAGTTATTCGTGGGTATGAAGTTTTGACTTAAGGGCAGTGGGGCACGAATGTATTCTGATTTTAGATCATGAGAGAATTTTCTTTTAACCAATCAAATCGCAGTAAATTTTATCAGAGATTTTATCATTTTGGATGTAAATTTTTTAAAGGCAAGTAAATGCTTAAACTCTGTGGCTAACTCGTTTTTTTACTGATTTTAATTTGATCATGACATTAATATTAACAGTGTACATATTGCAAAATGTTGTAAATTGTAAGTATGTTCATTTTCAGCAATGTTGCTCGAAATCGCTCGCCTTTCCAAGAAGTAAGTAATTTAAGTTTTAGTTGTTCAATTCGTGTTTGTATCAATATAGAAATAGACACTATTTCACAGTTGGTGCCGGTCAGAAAATCTGGACTACTGTCAACATAGAAAGAAACAAGCTGAACGGCACGCAAAGAGGAGAATGCCAGAGGATTGTTCAGAGGCAGCGTAATGGCGGAATTAGTCTTGAACTATCCTGCCTGTAAACTGGCTGTGAAAACTAGCGGGAATAAGCATGATTCCAGACAGCTAATAAAAGCTCACCTAATAGCATATGCCGCCATTTTGCTACCTCGTGACAATCAACTTTTTTGTGCCGTTTGCGCCAGCAGCTATATTACTAACATAGGCCTGGTAGGTCGATACTAGTCCAAATTTATTATGCCAGCTGCTTGTTAATTTTTCTATAGTTCAACATTTGTTGATTTTACATTTTTCTTAGCCTACTTTTGCAACTATTATGTCATTTGATTAGTTGTTGATAGATATTGGCAGCCTTGAAAATCACTACTTTAGTTAAGTCATGTCTGCGTAATTGTAGTCTGAATAATTCTATACTCTAAGTATTGTAGTGCATCTAGTGGTTTTTTTTTTGCACTTCTTTTTTTGCACATGTTTATTTATTGTACACTGTTTTTGTTCTCAGGCCGTTGTTTTTGTTGTTGGAGGTGGAAATTACATAGAATATCAGAACTTGGTTGACTACGTCAAGGTAGGAATCGTAACAATAATTGTACCATGTTTTATTTTATGTTGGTTCTTTTTTAAAATTTGCTAACGCTTGTCTTCAGTTAATATTCGGGCTTCAGGTGCATGTTCACAGGGTTAAGTTTAGCAGGCATAGTGTGCCAAAAATCAGGTTTTTTTGGCAACTTGTATACCTAATTTGAAATGGAGAGATGTAGCATTACACGTTAAATCGGCTTTGATAGCATAAACCTTAGCGATATTTAGATGTTTGGGAATAGCAGTAACATAAGCCTGTTTGAAAAGGAACAGGTGTACACTACTCCTGTTGCTTCAATATTAAATGTGACTAAATTTGCATTGTAGATTTGTTTATGAAAAAAAAAATGTAATCTTTCTTTATTGGCCAGGCTTCAACATGATTCAGATAAAAGATTGTTGTGATTTCTAATTTCGAACAGATTGTTGTGCATGGTTTGTGCAAAAATGCTTGAAATTTCAAAATTTCCTTGAGTCATAATGTACTTCAGGCATGCTATATTCCATGTGTTATTCGTTCCTTGAAGCATGTTGTAAATGCGTGCTATATTCCGTGTGTGGTTTGCTGTGTAGGAGAAGCCGGGCATGGGCGCCATGAAGCACATTACGTACGGCTGCAGTCAGCTCCTGAACGCTGCTCAGTTCCTGGCCCAGGTATGCTGCAAATCTCCGTATGGAGTAAATAAATTGTGATAAAGCTAGGCAGCATTCGCATTCATAGGCTGTTTATATATTGCGTAATGATTAATTATTCTTCATCTTTTTTGTTGCACTGTCTCGTCTGCATACAAGACCATTTAGCAATGTTTTTTTGTATGGGATTCTAAGCTTTAAGAGTGTGATAAACGAAATTCAAATGAAGTTTCTTGCTAACTCTAACTGCCGCTTGCGCTAAAGGCTAGTGTGCTGCTAATATGTGATTTGTTTCATTTATAGATTCTTGATAATATTCTAATTAATTGCTATATTGTTTGTCTTTTCAGCTTGACAAGCTCGGAAAGCAATGAGTTCACCCGAATACAGAGATGTTCCTGTACATTCTGAAAATACTATTTTTCGTGCTACATTGGATCGTGCTCTTGACAAACTATCGAACAATAACCGGACCTAGTTATTTATGTTGGTTAGTCATGGTCTGACGTTTAACCCACGATCCTGATGTCTTAATTGTTGTATTAAATGTTCGCAAGCTGCAAGGCATTTGCCATTAAATCTTAAATGTATAATTTTCAAATCGGTGTTTCGACCTAAGGTGATGTTCTGTATTTGGGGATTTATGCCATTTTATGTGAAAGCCTGAAAATGTTTATAAAATTCGAGGGGCTAATGTCCCCATAGTTATGGTACGAATAAAGCCCTGCTCAGATCCGGGACGCAAAGGTAGGAAACCGCAGCTAGATGGCAGCTTTAGGATATTGGGCGGGCTAGAGGGTTAGGCCAGGGTGGGCTAGATTGTTTATAACTGAACCTTCTCCGCTGCGCCAACCTGCGCTTACATCTGAGACCTCAATATAACCCCCAAGTAGTGGACAAGACCAGATTCCTTAGATCTATCAGCTTTTTTAAGGTTATGCTTTATCGTTGATTACCAGTTGCCCCAAACATAACGAAACAACGTGATTCCTGCGACAAAATACGTAACTGTATATGAAACCGTATATGAATCATGTGTTTTTGAGTAGTAAACTGGTAATAACCTCCATGCTATTGTAATTTAGTACACAAAGCAATTCTAAATGTTGCTAGGCGACATATTTTCAATTGTGTCACAAAATGGTCTTAATTTATAATAAGCGTGTAGCATGCTATTAAAATAATACAGTAAGATTCTGGTCAATTAAAATATTTAGAAACCTATCAAAATTAATTTTTGCTCTCGGAGTTTGGTTACTTTTCTGATATATAAATCTGGTCACAATTTGTAATTTTTGCGTTCTTAGTTAAACTTCTTGGCAGCCGTGAGAAAGTAGCGATAAAAGATGAGAAACTTATTATATAGTTGTTTTTGTAGTGTAGTGGTATTGTAGCCGCTTACCACGCAGGCGACTAGGGTTCGATTCCCGACCCGGGTTGCTGATTAGATACTCATTTCTTGGACTTGCCAGAGGCCAACTCAGCCCATCATTCCTCCGGGATCGGTAAATGGGTAGTTGATACGTTCAACGAGACAATCCGGATAATATACAACGACAATATTGTCATATAAATCGACACTACTGACTAGTGGCTGAGCGCCTAGTTGTGAGGGCTGCCAATTGGGAGGAGAGGGGAAAAAAAAGAAGTTGTTTTTGTATTTTCTATGCGTTAATTTTATTATTTATTTAAGTAATTTTAGGCGTCATATGCTACTATAAAAGACAAATTGTGTTATTTTACAGATAATAGTTATTTACTGGTTTTGTTATGTTATCTAGACATCGTAAATCAAATAATTGCTATACACTGTGCACCTAATATTTCCGTGACTTCTACTAGTTCTTCAAAATTATAGGCCTACTGCGCCACTTTTTAATTTGATCGAAGTGTTACCGAAGGTAAGTTCACATTGATAATTAATTTGTTGTATTGCATTCTGCGATTTTGCATGTATACCAAGTATTTTTAATCAGTCGTATGTAACATATTGCCACACCCTTGTAATGAACTGCATAGTATGTCATGTTTTTAAAAATTACATATGCCACACCCTTTTAATGATCTGCATATTATTACATGCGTTTCTAAATTACTAAGCATAATGATTGAATTTGTAAATATTCTTGAAAGTTGTATATTTAAGCGAGAACTATTCTTATTAGAACGTTTTTATCTAGAAACGGAACAGAACTCGGTTAACAATCCATCTCGTCGTTCACCTGGTATGACATTGGATCATGGCCTTCACTTTGACGGCTGCTCTGTACATTCTGGCTCTGCTTCTCGCGGCCGTGCTCATATTCTTTGTCATTTATCAGGTCAGTTTAAAGTTAAAATTTGCATGCGTTAATTTCATTGTTCTACATTTAACCATCAAATTAACGTCATTCAAATTTTAAGTTTGCTTAAAGTTATTGATTGCTTTTAATCGCAGAAGGCTTCTCTTCAAAATTGCTGGACATATTTTTTGCACAATCTACTATTTTGCTATTAGGTTGAGACTTGTAAGTTGTGGGCCTATTTCGTGTGACTGGAATTGATCAGATTCATTGGCTTCATGTAGGACTATTAAATATGTAAGTAACTAACTCTGACGGGTGACAAAGTTGATGTCTAGCGTAGATTTAGGTAGGTCTATGAAGGACTTCAATGAGATGACCCCTCACTATCTGTTCTTCAATAATGATTTAATCATGTATTTTTATTGTCCATTGTTTTATATATATTTTTATTATTGATGTACATAATATTTAATGGGTTGCTAGGTTCTGCAAATTTTGATTAATTATTTAAATTCCTCTACCCCAATAATACGTAATTTATTTTTATAATACGTAATATAATTGATGTCAGCTTCTTAAATTCATATTCAGGATATCAAAATTCCTGTATTTACTCAAATTAAATGTAGCATTTGAATATTGCAGATTATAGCGTTTGATGAACTGAAAACGGATTACAAGAACCCTATTGAGCAATGTCACAATTTGAACCCAGTAAGTATTCACTTGCCAGCTCTGTAAATTAATTCATTACTAAATTGGTAATTGTAATTATACAGTGTATTAAAAATAATTCATTGCATTAAATAATTTAGTAGAATAAATTTGCTGTTTCAATTTGAAAAGTATATAATGAAATCAAAGTAGATTTTGATATAGACTTGGTTGATTTAATTAACTACGGTATAAATAAATAACAAACTAAGACCTGTGTTGAAATATACCAAATTTATGTTAAAATGTAGATGTTAAGTATTACATGTTTTTGGTTAAGTGCTTGTTGTCACTTCTCAGTTATATTCAAAAGCTACAGAATAAGAGCCGGATTTCGCATTGTCTGTCGGGGACATTGACAGAAATGGCTCATATAGCTTGCCATCTTTCTAATCGGTTTTCTATAGTGATTGGCTTGCTCATTCGTGACAGCGTAGGCCTGCTATGAATACAACATAATGATCTAAGTTGCAAGATCTGCAGGGGGTCATTGCATAATTACGTCATGCTCGGGGGTGAGTGCGTGGGGTCCTTACAAACGTGACGAAACGTTACGGGATTGGGTGGGTGGGCCAAGCTGAACGTGATGTCACGTTACATTCAATTTGAATGCTAAATTAAATTGTAAATTGGCATCTAATATTACGCTAAAATATGCAGTGTAAGTTTCTTATATTATTAGTATTATAAATTTCATAGTAAGTTGTTTAATACACAGGGAGCAATCAAATTATTATTAACACAGCTGACTCACTCATGGTCGTTGACGTCACGATGATATCACTATTTTCAATTAAATTTTAAAGCAAACATAGATCAAAAATATGGTCTTCACTACAGAAGATAAAATATTAACAAAAAATTGCATCAAGAAATTGCATCAAGAAAAGGGTATAGAGTAAGAACGTTCATCAGGGAATTTCCTAAAAAAGGGTGGTCGTTGTTGGTTGAAGAGTGGCAGCTGTTTGATCACAAGATCATTGATCGAGCAATCAAACAGTGGTGTCCGCGTCTTCGATCTTGTGTCCGGGAGCAAGGGTGACACTTTGAACACCTGCTCAATGTTCTTTTGTTGTTTGCTTGTCTAGGACTGCAGGAGCATAGGCACATAGGGCCTAATAGTAATAGGCCTACTTAGCAACTAATGTGGAAACCTTTTTGGGGTACTTTTTTT
>JAQIWG010003069.1:0-18745 GCA_034695025.1 Chamaedrilus cognettii
TATTATAATCGTTGCTATAACACGAATTTTAACATCTTGGCTTCAAACAATCAAACCATAGAGTCATTTAAGTGTGTCCGCTGTACAGCGTACATGACAAAATTGACTATGTCGTGTAGTTCATTACATTCTGAATATTTTGAAAACTACTCGCTGTCAGGGGCCCTCAGATCGCCGGGGCTCCTGTGCATTGCACAGCCTGCACAGCCTGCACAGCCTGCACAGCCTGCACAGCCTGCACAACCCATTGCTACGCCACTGGCAGTATCAGTATTGGCTATCACTGTAAAACAAAAGATCTGATAAACAAAAGCTTATTGACGAATAATCGAATTTTTCTGATGCAATCTCAAGTCACTTTTATTTTCTATCCACAAAATTCGCAGATTTGGTATAAAGATCTCGTTACAGGACACTTGTACGTGATTCACTCATTATCACAGCCGAGGGATCACTGTCATTGATAGAGTTAACGTGGTTATTAGATCTTCAATAGGCCTAGGCTGTGTATCTTTTGGAACGTAGCACATACCCTGATAGATCACAAATATAACAATTCAGCCGAGGGGAGGGGGGTGGGTTGAGCAAATATACCTCACGGTAAGGGCCAGCCACAGCCCTGCATTGAATGCGCTAGCAGCTCTCTTGTCTCAGCGCTTTGACTAGAGGCGTGATTAAGCGTGTAAACAAGCAAATCATACTAAATTAACAAGAGTCAGCACAGCAGCAGCGGGAAATCTGTGCTTAATGCTTAATACCCGTGTGGTCTTGTGACCAATCAGCGACGAGCCCGTAACATCGCCTCTCCCCTCCGCCCTCCTCCGTCCCTTATCGTGAACTTGCACAATGACTGATTAGTGGCGGAGTTAGAGGAGAAAATTGCCCCCTTCTCGAAGAGCGAACACAATTACTTTTAGTTACTATTTGAATGTCTTATTGAGATTTTTAATTTTTATCATTGAATGAGTTTGGATTTTTGGTTGAAAGTAATGAAAATAAACTTTGTAAATTAACTTGTTAAGCTCTTTTATACACGTAAATCTTTATTTCGTCACAAGGACAGACAACCAAACAACGAACATAATTTTACTTTATCTAAGAGCATGAAGCATACTTCATTTATTAATCGTTTTAAAAGTTGATGGTTCTTGTCTCAAACTTCGATATATAGTTACACCCTCCCCTCCGATGAAACAATTTTTGATTTTTTTACCAAAAGCCCAGCGGTCAAAACTTCAGATCCGCCACAGTCGAGGATCAGATGAGGCACAGCCTAACGCTCTCATCGCGTGCACTAATCTACGCATTGGTGGGTGCAGTAAGAGATCAACACCTGCCGCTATCATACAGCAATCATTATCGCACCGCTGTGCGACGCGTGCGAGTCAAGCGGTGCAGACCCTTGAATTCAGACACTTGTGAGTTCTGATCTTATTGAGTGCAAAGTAACGGTCAGGCTCGTCAACACACACCAAGAAGCACTTTATCATCGAGCCACCTTGGCACCTATATAAGCTGTCGCTAAAGGAACATGACAAATAGAGCATTGTGGTCATTACGGGCGACTTCAACGGCCAACAGTAGTTAACACTAAGCAAGACGGAAATTTTGTGAAATCTTGCAGAACAGTAGCATGTTTAAGGTAGAAAAAGTATTCAATTATAAGCCTACATCTGAGCGTCTAAACTTTGGCGTGGATCTTTTCAGATTTCATTTTGAATCTTCGAAAATAGGCCTCATCGACGTTTTCACGATTCGCTAGTCCGAGAATTTGGTTCCAATTGGAGGCTAAACTGCGTAATTACTCAGAAATAGGTGTCAATCAGATCTCCAAACACTGCGGGGCTGAACCATACAAGCGTCCGGCTTTGAAGTGGAACAGTGTCGTTGAGCGTGGACTTTTTTCAGTTTGACACGACAATGACCCCGGAGGAGGAGGCAAACATCACGAGGCTGGCTGCCGTGGCCTCGGCTGAGGTTCAGACCGCTCCGAACGCCCCCGAGCTTGACCAGGTTGGCTATTCATAAAAAAGTAACAGTGAAGTGATGTGCTTGTTTAAATGGGCATGGTTTTCAAATTAGATTTCTTAATTAACTGAAATATTTTTCTCATGGTCTTGCGTTAATTTTTTAGGTATTATAAATCTATGCTACTAGGTTAATAGCTGAGTCCATTGAGTAGGCAGACACGAATCAGATATCTAGATCTAACTAGCATATAGCCTGGCAACACTTCATCGCTCCAAGTGCACATGACGCCTATTTCTCAGTTTATTATTGTACAAGTTATCTGGTTGATGGCTGCTTGTTATCCATGTCCTTGTTAACATGTCTAACATAAACCATTTTCCCCTCTAGGTCGCTATAGAGGATGTCGCCGCGGCCCTTCTCTACATCTCCGACCACAAGATCGACCCGAAGCTCTCCCCCCAGCTGCAGCGCTGCATAGCCCGCGACCTGTTCCGCTGCTGGGCCCGGCGGGCCGCCTGGACCGCGACCCCATGGGTCCTCGGGGCCTTGGCGGCCGAGGCATTGACGACGCTGTTTGGAGGACGCTACGGGGCGGTGTGGACGCAGGAGCGGCGCGGTGATTGGTGCAGAGTGACGTCATCAGCGCCGCTCATTGGTGCGGAGAGGGAGGATGTGACGTCACGATACAGGCAGAGCGGGAATCACTGACGGCTGCGAGCATACACCATTGTTAGCGGTCAGTGTTATAGGCCTATGTTTTAAAATTATATAGCGCACATAGAAAAGTATGAGCGTTATATTTTGTACAATTAGGTCAGTTCATGTCACATATCATCTGAGAGTGAATGATACGTATAATTATTCATGATCTACAGGATGGGCTAAAAAAAGTAAACCCCTTTAATTTTACGCGAATAACTAATAGTCTAATACAATTTACTATGTAGTAGTAGGATACAAATACACCATTCTGCGCAGACAAATGCTGTATCATGTAATTCTAATATTGATGCCAGGTTTCGTGAATACCATTGAATAGTTTCATTGTTTGAAGTTTTAAAAATTGACCGGTGTGATATTTTGCTGCAAAAATGCAACAATTTCATTTTTCTTTGGATTCATACTACAATTTTGCTAATTCTGTGACTAAAATTTTACCAATGTAGCACGTAGGCAATTTTGTATAAGTTATACATGCAAAACCCGAGAGTGATCGTTTATCGACTTTTGATATGCGCTTATGTAGCTGCATTATGAAGCCACTTTATTTAGTAAGATATTACTGGCCGACCTTGTTACAGGCATACCTAATTGCCCTTTCTACTTCCTGAAAAATTACTATTATTTTTAGCCGTATTATCTAGTATTTAATACGTATTATCGTACGTATGCTATTAGTGCCTTCACAAATAGCTTGAATGAGATGAAAGTGGAAGTAACTTCGCATCGATGATATACATGTCAGCTGCTCCGTGTGCGCATGATCTGCGGTGACACGTATGCATGATCATGAAACACGACATAAAACCGCTTCCGTGTGATATCGCGCAGTCTTCAATACAATTTTGCACCGTACTGTTAACTTGGACTTTGCTGGCCTCGACATCATCAGCTTCTAAAAACGAAACAATTCTAACGCGCATAAAAAAAATTTAATGAGATCGTTATCATTTCAACTATGCTCACTTGAAGGCGCGAGTGTGTTGTTGTTATTTGTTGACACGCCTGCAAATGGTACGCGCCAAGTTATCGTGTAACCACCACTGCCGGAAAAATGTCCATGAACCGAAACTAATCGATAATCGATAAGCCGCTGTCCCGCTGATTAATTTAACCATGAGCTGTCATTGTTGACGCCCATGATAAATAACTGAGATTAACAACAACGTTCTGACCTTATCAACCGCAGCAAATCTTAAGAGCTTAGCGACTTCCTGCAGAGCTGCAGATCGGTCATGTGACTGATGTCAGTATACAGTATTTGAGCATGAGTTTAAAGCGTTGCTTAGTGTAACGATGGTGATGTCATTAAAATCGAAACGAATGATAATAAGCAATAATTATACGAAACCAAAATAGTTTCAATCACGATCATCAAAGCAATGATTATGTACTATGTAGGCCAGTAGCAATAGCAAGCAATATTAGCCTAGTACACCGATTTAGCTTATTAAAATCATGTACTCGTTTAAGAAGTTAGGTATGGACAATGTCATGCAGTTGGTCAATACAAAATCAATATCGGCAGGTGATAAATCCTGACGTCGTTCACGGGGTATTGATATTATAGAAGGCCTGTGTATAGGCCTAGGCCCTGTGTATAGCTTGTCAAACTTTGTTGGAGCAGTGCTCTATGCATACAGCAAGCGGGAAATCGTGTTTCTTGGCTGCTTCTCGGTCAAAAGACAACAATAATTCGTTCGCGAATCAACAGTTCGAGTTACACAAAGGCAGCATTGCAGCCCGCGTTTTCGTTCGCTCTAGCTATAAGATTACATCGGACAATTGGTGGTTCGGGACACGTGATTCTGTGAGTATAGATACATACAGCCAAGGTCGTTGTTGTCTCTAATAATGAAAGCTTGCAGAGTATTGTACATACAGCTGAAAGCAAAGAGCTTATGAGCAGTATTGGCCTTCATAGCCTGTTGCAACTATACAGAAATAGGCCTGCACAGTACTAAAGGCCTGCCTATACAGTCGGCCTAAAGATTAAAGGGTATGTAATAGAGCTGTCCCGTATCGATTCCGATCCGCCTTGCTCCTCACGAATTCATGGTTTGTCGACGATAAAGTTGAGAGTGACTTGAGCAGGTGCAACGGACGGTAACAATGAGATTAAACAGCGGGACTACAGTTAGCACGTCAACGGACAGTAACTTTACAACTCTGCAATGCTCATCGTTGTGTAATGCCTTGTTGGCTTGAAGAAATGCAGCAAAGTATATAATCTTGATTGAACTGTGCTGCCAACAACATGCTTTTATTGCGATGAAGGGGTGTTTTATTCTGCTTGGACGAAGAATTTTAGATTGTTATTTATATTCATGTTATTAAATTTTTTGATTGTTAAAATGGCATTTGCTTTGGCAAAAATTTACTAGGCTTTGATCAGTTCAGATTTATTTTAAAAGTTACGGCAATTAGTAATAGAAGGATATAGCCAGGCCGAGTACGAGTTTGCAAACAACACTGAGCTTACTGCGCAATACACTTGTGTTAATTAAGCGTGCTTATACTCTTGTTTTACAAGTATAGCATAACAGGCTTTGCATAGGGCAAGGCCATTGGTGCAAGCGCGCTGGATGATTATTTTGAAATAAATTAGTATCCGTTTCAGGACGACGTAGCGATTTAGTTTTACTGCTCTGCTGCTACATGTATAGGCCTATATGCCGCTAAAGCGTTGGCTTGCAATACTGTTATGACTAATAGAGCTGCAATTCTATTGGGTAATTATGGTCGTACAAGAATTAAATAAGTGCCTGGAAGAATTGATGAAATATTAATTTTCGCAGTTTCACTGAATTTAGTGTACCTTCTGCGCAAAGCCAAACAGAATTTACGCATCATAGTTCACTTGAAGTTCGTGCACTTAAGACGAGCACCTGCCTTTTGGATCTAAATATTGCGTACGAGTACGAGCCTAGGCCTATACATGTAAACCGCTTCAAAATGTTTCTGGGGAGGAAAAATAAGTACAGTTGACAATATTTATTTTGTCTATGCCGGTTTATTCGATCTGCATCGAACAATAACGCCATAATAAAAGTGCGGAACAGCGGTACTCACTAATATCATGCCAGTTGACAAATAATGCATTTAAACAAAAAATTAACACACAAAATTGTTGAATCTATGACATGCAGCCATCGATCTGTTAGCGAAAACTTGCAATAGCCAACAATCACTGTGGTCAAAAGTCAAAATTCGAAAGAAAGCGTCACCAATGAAATTTACTAAACGACTATATAATGGGGATTCTCCGCCAATTTCCCCCGTCCTCGATAGATCGCGGTGTTTAATTATGAAGGACGACGTGCCTGGGACTACGGTCGCGACCCTCGCTGCGCTGGCCCGTACACTATACACTGTAGACCTATCCACTGTGTACATACAGGCCTCACTTTAAGCTCCTATCCTGAACGATGAAAGCTGCAAAGGGTCGGTGACCGCATTGTCATATTTAGACAGCGATCATCCTCTCTACTCAATACCATGAGCAGAAATCAGCGCCGCGTCCCTGGACGCCCGTACCGCTATGAATAAGCGAGAGAAAGCTTATGTAAAGATCAGCCATGCGTGGGCTAACGCTCGTAAACGCGCGACTTGTGGCAGGAGTTAATGTGGCGTGCGTGTGCTAACCACGCCTCCTTGGATACAACCGTTACGTAGCTTCTCCGCGACAAAATGACAAAATGACACTGCATCCCTCCCCCCTCCCCCTAAGCAGCATTGTGTTGCCGCGCTGCAGTGCGGGTATACCGTTGTGTGAACTTTGAACCGCGGGATGAAAGCGAGAACATTCTTGACAATTACACAAGCTGACGGGGGATCAGGGCATTCCATCCGATGATTAATGGCTTAGATGTGACCATTGTGTTACTAGGGCTTCTTGAGATCAAATAAACCGGTGGAGGGGAGTGATGAAGCCGCCCCCCCTTTAAAATCACACAGTAACTCTACATTTTTTGCTTTTGATAGTTTAATACTTAGTTGAGTTTTAGGATTGAATCCATGCATGTGTCTAAAAAATCCTAAACTACCGACAAACAACTTTAGCCGATGGTAGTATAGATAATTGCCGATAGTTATTTTTTTCAATATATGTTCTTGAATTTATAAAGTTTGGGTGTTTTAATAATTCATGATCAATTCATTTGACTCAGAAATTCCCGGTTCAGGTTCAGGACTGCCTCTCAGTTAAAATTAGTTGTTTTTATTACGTGGAATTATGGACAATGGATTACGTGGTGAAATTAACAAAGTTTATGTCAAAATTCGATTTGACGAGATTTTTTAACATTTTGATGATATAGTTGAATAATCTTTGGTTGAAAGTTAATTTTTCTTTTTAAATTTCTAAATTTTTTGTTAAGACTGCTGTGAGTATCCTGCAGGCCTGAAAACTTAATTGACTCGATAAGATTAGGCAAACCTGTGCGTGGAATGTCGGCCAAAGGCCCCTATAAATTTTTGCAATTATGACAACTTAATTTGAATCGTCGCCCTCCCCACTTTCACTCCGCCGCCATGCGACCCGTGTGATTCAATGGTTACCCTTATTCGCCTCATGTCTGACACAAGTACAGCCTACTAATGGTGAAGCGCTGGATGCAATCATAGATGAAAGAAGCAGATTAGACTACTTGTGGTTGCGAAGAAACCGAAGTGGGGAATATGTCTAGTAGTGGGCGAAGCGGAATGTGTCAGCACCACGTGACTCACGTCCCACTCGCTGATTGGCTGCTGAACGATGCCGAGGGATCAGCGGGGGTCGAGCTGTCGGAAAGGAAACATTGCCGCCTGGCGAGGCGTCCCTAAGTCTCCCTTTATGTGATGGGCGGCTATTATCACAGTGGCAGCAATAAAGGCGAGGCTACAGAGACAGCCATGACTGATGATCCTCTGCAAATCTGAGAACAATGAATTAGTTTGCAGCCCAGAGCTCTCCGGGGGAGTCCTCCTGATCTCCTCCACATGCGCAGTGTGCAGCGGCTCGTAGCGCAATCTCGTCGTCCTAACTATGAGGGGAGTAAGCCTGAATGACAAATTAAGCAACGTCCTTTGCTTGGCCCCGAGGCACGAAATTGGACTGGAATTGGCCTATTCTTCGCTAGTACACCCGATACTTAAACTCACAAAACCTAGCTACCCAACCACACCTGCTGGAGAACTGAAGCAAATTGAATTTTTTTTAAAGTCCAGACATTGCACTATGTCATGATAACGCCTGTAGACCTAATAATAATTAATTAGGGGTCTACCATCCCATGCCCCGGCATTCCGCGGCTCCCGGTGGGCTAATTAATCAGGGCCGCACGCGGGGGTCCGACAGGGGCGTGGCCCGGGGGCGGAAGTGACGCCAACAAATTATCCGGCGATGGGTTAGGGGCAGCGGGGGTTGGGCGCACGGCAGCGGGGTGTGGGAGCCACGCTGTGGCAGCAGCAGCTTCCGATAGAGACCGCGACGACTGATTGAAATACAATTACCTCGTTGAAACTAGCGGTATTAATTGATTACTGCAAGACGATAGCGGGGCTTATATCGTGACGGTGGTGTCAGTAGGATGACCGGTAGTTGATGAGGTTTTGAGTGAGAGATAGTATCATCAATGATAGTTAAATTACATAGGATCGCGTGGATGTTATAGCCTACTGCGGTGTGACCAGATTGCACAGAATTGAATAGACCTAGTTTTATTTCAAATCAGTAAATCTACCCCCATTTTGCCTTTTGCAAGATCTTCTGTACGAATGAAATGACGCCATGAAACAATGTTTAAAAAATGGCCTAAATTTAGCCTTTTATTTCATTTTTGGCAATAGCTTTAATTGCATTTTTAAAGCCGTAAATTAAAGTAACTTGTTTGCACAAGTGTTTTATAATTATATTGTATTGTTATTGGTGTTTCAGGCCAGTGATTTGTTGACATCAGCGGTGGCGTTATATCAGCAGCATTGACATCATTTCGCTACGTCGACTGGGCTTCCTCCTCTCCCTAAGTAGATCTTCTCATGCGCACACTGATACAACTGACGGCCTCTTTCACTAATGAATTCTCCGAGAGACAGTTTTAATGGAACAGTTGCAACCCGTGCAAGCAGAAGGCACAGCGAGCCTTAACTGAAGGGCTTTCATGCACTGCGGTGTCGCAGGCATTGGACCGCAGTGCATTCTTCCCCTCAACCAATAGAAAAGTTGACCACAATGAACATTCAAGATGAGTCACGCCATCATGCTAACTCAGGCCCGATAGCCTGCAATGATAGAAGTGTTACATTGGACATTTTTTGCCTCAGGTGTGAAGGCTTTTTGTGAATACTGTTATGCCTGTACCTGTGCCTTTTATCCCCTCTCCAACAAAATTCTGCGGCCCTGAGTAGATCAATGATGCGTACGCATTCGTGAGCATTCACAAATTCTTGTCTCTACAGCACAGCTCACTGCATTGTATGGATCACGGCGACACGGCGTAAAGATAATACGTTGTAGTGTATTGTCTCAGCTGAAGTATGGTCTCGTTAGTCAAAGCCATTAAATTTTTTGTGTGAAGTTGTAAACTAGAAAGGTTGTAAACTATCTCAGACTGACATTTTATTTTCAGCGGTTATTGCTTACAATCATAATACAGTATTTTGTACAGTAAAATATTATACGTGTATTTAATCGCGGATCTCAAATTGTTCCATAAAGTCACAACATTCGGCAAGCTTTTGTTTTACGTATAGTTTAATGTCGGCATATTTACTAACTTATACTAACACTATTCTGACATTATTATGCGTATACACGAAAAGGCTGTCTATAGCGCAGTCTTATTGTACATGTATAATGTATATCGTTGATGGTGTATCGTGTAGGCTTGTATCTTGTTAAATCTATATCGAAGGCTAAGTCGTATTAGAGTAATAATGGATTTCTATTATACATAAACTACCACTCGCTGAAGAGTTCGTTGTTTGGCTAAAGGATTGTTTGACCTCTTATGATGCAGTGGAATATTAAAATAGTCAAGCCCATGATGAATGTCTGCCTATGATCAGAATCTGATGAGGCTTTGTTTTCTGAAGCTAAATATAATTATTTGGTTTCTGCAACAATGGACATTATCCCTTGCACGTTGGACCCTTATCGTATTATCAAATTATCGCATGGGCCTCAATTTGTATTAATATACTTATATTAAATTTAGCGGACACTCCGGCATCCAATAGTTTATAAAAACGCTTGGTCTGTGTAACTAATTCGCAGAGTCGTACAAGCCTCGTTGTCTGACTGACGGCTACTCTAGCACTCTGTAGTTTATAAAAAAAACTCTTAGGCCGGGTTTTTCTATCTAGTGTTAAAATTTTAATCCGTGATTTATTCTTCAAAAACCAATAACATGGCACCAAATTAACCACAGATCGAGCTTTCAGCACGCTCATTGGGTGTGGTGACGTCAAGGCCTCGGATTAAATTTTAGCACTTGATGGAAAAATTAAACCTTGGTCCGCGTAGTATGTAGATGCTTTGTTGTGTAACCCATGACTCGTTGTCTAACTGATGCTGCTCAATCGTTGATCGATGTTGTAGAACTAATGCATTTCTCAAAGTGAAATTATGTCGCTTTGTAACAATAATCATTTCGCTGCATTTTGTATAAATTTCTTGCAAATAATTTTAATACAATTGTGCCTTGAATTTGTTTCAATGATGCATTGTATTAAACTATGTTGTGTAACCCATGACTCATTGCCTAACTGATGCTGCGCAATCATTCAACTATTGATTGTTGTCAATTCAAAAATTCTTCATTAGTACGTATTCAGAATTACAATTCTTCATTGTAATCAAAACCCAATTACAATTATCTGTCACTATTAAGTTAGCATATTGTTCGCTGCTATTTTATAGGCAATCGCGCATTTCGATTTCTTACAATTAAAATTTTTGGATTGAACTTAAACCGCGTTTTCTTCAGCAAGGATCTTGCTTCGTAATGTATTGCCGAAGAAATTAATCCAAATTAGGAACACGTTTCGAAACAAAATCTACACCTATTGAGTAAGTCTATGCCTGCTTTCTTTCTATTCGCGCAACTTCAACCGGTTTAATTCCGGGCTACTGCGCTGCAATGGCGTGACTGGCGTCTCGTTTCTTTAACAAAACAGCTATTCATTCGCTAGGGCTTAATCTTCGCACACGTTCCATGTATTGCAGGCTAAGCTATACTCGTAGACAGTGCGCCAACAGGCTACAATGTAAACCAGTGGTACAGGTCTCCACGGTTCATTCGTCTACGCCTACATTGTTCGCTGGGTTCGTTGTCAAAACAACAACAGCAATATTTATTGCACGAGGCGTCCGATCGAATTTATGTGATGAGGGCTAGAACTTAGTTATCGTTCAAAGCACAAAACCGAAGTCGAAATCTAGCCACTATGTTACATAATCTACACTTTCGTTAAAAATCTGTTTCTTTCGGCCGAAATATTAGTAAATTTGTATCGAATATGGATGAATATAATATACTAATATATAATAATAATAATACGTTATATATATAATATAATATATTATACATTATAAGCATAAGCTTACAATTTTCAGCGCATTGAACCTTCGAGGAATATAGAAGGTAGTAGTGCAGTAGACTAGTCTCGAATTATTCGATTTTGATTGCCATGACTCGCACTTTGTGAAATTGCGATCTGGTCACAGGAGGAGGAGCTATGATGGATGGCGGCATTGGTGTCGACAGTTAACGGAATAACTTGTCATCGACTGACAGCGGCACGCCAGGTGGCTCACCCCTGACCCGGTACTTCCGGATAATGTATTCAATGCAATACCCTCACCACCTTGCACGAAACCCGGCAGTCAGGCATGATTAGATATTAAGTAGCCTTGTAGGGTCCCGTTAAATGATTACATCTGCCGCGGCGTCAAACACTGACTCCAAGACGTCCTCGCGCAGTCCATTCCCAACGCATTATTTAGCCCATATACTGCGCGATCTGTTTGGCCTTTGATAGGCTTGATGTTAGTCACAAAGTACATGCGTCGCTTCAAAATAAAGTTTCAACTTGAATAGACGGCATTTAAACAGCTTCAAGCTAAGCCTGGTTGATTCACTAAACAAAGAAATGCATAACGTCATCCGAAAACGTAATTATTAAGCTTTCTAGGCTATAGCGACTATAAGGCCAATGCAATTCTAATCCGCTCTAAGATATTGGTTGTTACAGTGCACGGTGTTTGGCGTCGTTTATGCTATATGGGCCCATAGGCTTTGACTCGCTATTCAACTCTGTTCTCCACTGCACGCACCAGATTGCACTGTCAACTTAATTTATTCACAAGTCATATGATTTCGACTGCAGATAAACGCGCTTTTATGAATGCCAATGAAGTAGGCTGTAGCCTGCTCTATAGACTATAGCTACACTGTTATAGTGTAGCCTGTCTTATACCTGTTTAAGTCCGTATTTAGACCCAAGTGTTTTCTTAGACAGACCCTGCCTTGGCAAGTGCACATGCTTTGTTTTGATTGCACGGTTCAACGATTCAGACAGCGAAATTTGTCTTAGAGTCAAGACCTGAACCTGTTGACAATAGCTGGTTCTGTAGAATGTTGACTTATATTATAATCCAGGGAGTTAAAAGAAAGTATATGTAAAGGTTGCACATTTTAGGTTGGCTACGGGCCAAATTGCAGAACTTGAAACTTAGGCTACTGCAGCAGCTGTTCGAGAGGCGAATGAGATAGATCTATAATAGCGTACCATAACTTCGATAGAACACGGTCTTGCACCGGAAGGAGAAAACCGATCATCCAGGGAAGGCGACATCATGGGGTGTCAAGCAATGAAACGATACGTGGTAAGTTGTAGCAGTGGCACTGGAACATAATAAGCATATTTGTAATACTCAAGGCATTGCTGGCATGCTAAAGAGATATAGACCTATTTAGAGAACTGTGACTTATACGCACCATTATAGGCGCCAAACAATTTGAAAAAAAGTATTTGATCTATTTCAATTGATACGATGCGGAATATGGTAGGCCTAGTTTAATAACGATTTTCAGATAATATCGCGTTTCCTTTTGGTTATATTGATGGCAATCGAGTACCTGTATACTTCAATTGTAATCAATGATCTGATAGCTCAAATAAAATGAATCTTTTGGCCTATAGGAGCATATAATCAAGAGGCATGCAGCGTATCTATTATAAGGGCATAATATGCTTTTCAGGAGTATTTCAGAGGCTATCCGAAAGTCGTCTTCTTGATCCTGTCGAACGAGTTTTGTGAACGATTTTCCTACTATGGCATGAAAGGTATAGACCTGCAAGTTTTGTTGCCTGTTTTGCAATATGCTCCTAATTATGGGATCTTGCTAATAATACTTTATTATATTTTGCTCATAATTCTGACAGGGGCGAAAGGAATATGGGATACTCGTGTTTCAAGCCTACTCAAATATAAGGCTCGTTTTGGTATATTATAGGGATGCTAAGTTCCGTGTTTGGGGTTCAACTCCCTAAGCAGTATATTAACTACGAAACCATTTTATTGGAGGCCCATCACCAAGACCGTGCAATTGTTGCTAGCTGTAAATCACCGTTTAAGATATTCTCATTCGGGTTTGCGTCAGAAAGGCGTCAGGAAGGCATCCGGTGTTTGAAATTTCCGACAGGGGCGAAAGGGATATGGGTTACTCGTGTTTCAACATGAACATACACCAGAATAGGCGTCAAAAGTAGATGTTTAGTTAATAGTTTTGCGCCAGTGATATATTTGTTCGTGCTGAATGATATGCCCTTTATCATCCAAGGAAGAAGCGGGATCGCTAGCCTCAATATGATAAATGAATTCGGAAGAAAGCATTGCACTAAGAACCAAATGTGATGTGTGCCATGTGTCACGTTCAGCCACTAAGTTCCTAAGATACGTTACTCCAATGTTTTATCTAATTGGCTAGTTGACTCAGATGATTCTTGCGGGTGCTTGCAGCGATCCTGGTGATTTACCTGAACCTGGCGCTGGGGTTCAGCGAGGGCACGTCCGTGTCCATCTACCACACGTTCAATGTGCTCTGCTACTTCACACCGCTCCTCGGGGCCATGATCGCTGACGGCTGGCTCGGCAAGTACAGGTGAGTACTGGTCAATTTAGATGAGTATTTGATTACAAGCGTTTTAATATTTTCCGTTTAAATTGCCTCGTATTGTATTGCCAGACATTACGCGTTCATTAACAGATAATTATTTTCACCATTTTTTATTGGATGAAATAATTTATTGTTTTTGTTTTTATGCTCAGTACTGCTACAATTGAGTATAGAACTGAGTTCTGCTAAGCGTTTCTCGTGTTCTAGACTACATATGTATACTTGACCATGTTTCATGAAGATTGATGCAATAATTATCATACGCCAAAGTAACAATACACTACCATTATATATAGCATTGTACATGTCACTGATGAGGCAGAATGTCACTGTGTTGCAGGACAATTCTCTACTTGTCAATACTCTACGCTCTCGGTAATGTCGTCATGACCGTCACAGCAATCCCTACCCATGATAAGTTTCTCAAGTATATCCCCATCTTATCCACTTTACATCTAGGCTTACATTGTGATTGTTATAATCCCCCCAAAAAATATCGTATTTGTCAGATGCTATAATCGATTAAAAAATTCTTATGCGTTGCAATTATGCATTGCCATGTCCAAATTTTTGATTATCTTTTAAATAGACTGCTAAATTGTTGATTGAAACTTTCTAAATGCTATCAGGAACCAATGCGCTATTGCCTACTTCATGCAATGCTTGAGACTTGAAATGCAATTAATTATACGTTTCAACAAAGATATAAGTAAACAGCTTGGAGTTCCTCTCTCTTATTCATAGTTTTTTAATTGTCGATTGAACTCTATATGAGACTCGGCACTTTGTAATGAACAACTTCAATAGCACTCGGATTATGTTTGTTCTGGGCCAAGAGAACAAATTTAACGAGCAGAAGAACGTACACAAAGAATGCAGTGTGCTCTGAGGCTCAATGGCAATATCAGTGCATAATATGTGTATTGACTTTAAAATTAGATTCGTTTGAAATATTGATCAGGAGCGCCCTGTAAGTAGTAGAGGGCCTAGTAACCACTGATGGCTGTCGCTTTACATTTCTGTTGTTGTTGTTGTATTCTTCTTGCTGGACGGTTTCGTTAAAAAGATGTTACACTCTCCAATCTAATCTATGGCATTTGAAATGAACTCTTTTTTCTACCATGAAAAAGTAATTTTTGAAGCAAATTCCAAGAGACTGAACTAAACATATATCCCCCGTTTAGATTGCAACGATCTTCTCAGAAGACAAAATAGATCTCTGGTCAAAATTTGAGTTGAGTTTGATTGCAATGTTTCCTTTAAGTCTAGGAGAAAGTTGGCCAATTATTGGCGACTTTCAACAGTTCTTTGACGATGTTTCTATTATTCACAACAGTTGTTGAGACAATGAAATCAGAAAAGTTCTTATAATAGGCAATAATGTAAACTGCTGCGAGTAGACCTTGCCTAGTCTAGACTTTAGAGAAGTGTTACTTGTAACCTCAATACTTCGGTAAGTGGTGTTACCTTGGTTAGTTAAATAAATGCACTAAGCGTCTGCGCATATTAGCTTTAGCTAACGTTCAGCTGTGTATGCTTCTGAAAATCTGAGCTAAGATTTATTTCCAGTCCGGAACTTCTCGGGCGTGTCCAAGGAATTGACTAATGAAAGGGGAGCAGTTACTGTATTTGCTTGGTCCCGAGGCACTGAACCGAATTGCAATGGTTTTTGTTTCAAACACGGTCCTTAACACCAACAACCACCACCTTTAAAATTAAGTACATCGCATGTTTCAGCTGGCCTCCCTTCATAGGCCTGGCTATCATAGCGTTCGGGACAGGCGGCATTAAGCCGTGCGTGTCTGCATTCGGAGGGGACCAGTTTTCGCCCGCTCAGGTTCGCTTCGTATTTAGGCTACATTGACTGCAATAATTTATCGTTTTAGATTTACTTACGTTTTATGTTGCATGTGGTTGGTTAGATAAATGTTGTAAAATGTCCGGAGTCCATGACTTCCAAAGTAGATTTATAGTAGTTTACTATACACACATTGAGATTGCTCGTGTGGGTGCTAATGATTACCTTGCCGCTCGCTCTTTCTGCTGATTCTTGGGCAGACTTATGCGCAGAGAGGGGCAAACCACTAGGCCTCCGAACGATCGTTTGAAATAATTGACGGATGCTGCTAAAACTACGAGCAGACTATCAAAATATTTTCAAGAAAATTTAGATATCTTTCAGAAATACACAATGTCATGAAAACTTGTGGTTTTCTTTGAGCCGCTTCTCTGAAAATGTTGGTAGCCTACAGTCCCTACGGTCTATGTCTTCAATGTGTAGGCGATGCTTTAGTTCGACGCCTTTGTAACACAAGTAGGCCTTTCCTAAGTGTTGCGGCCACATTAGTGAGCGTTGTGCTTGCAGCAAAGACAGAAGGACTCGTTCTTCTCTCTCTTCTACATGTCCATCAACGTCGGCAGTCTGCTCACAACCATCGTCTCGCCTCTCATTCGCAGTCGGTATTTTGTCACAACCACACTTTTTATTTATTTTATATATATATATATGTTTTTTATTCAAACAAGGGCACACACGGGACAAAGTCCCACTAGGTGTATCAACAACAATATAACACAAGATAAATAAGCAAAACATCAAAGCATATTCAATTGTCACCATGGAGCTATTATAAATACTTCTTATTTTTAGTTCCAAGATTGTCATGTATTGCATAAACTGGGTCAAATGAAACACTTAATGCAAGCATCTACCGTTGTGACCGATTAAGAGCCTCTTGCTTACGATCAGAGATTGTCAAGAATTTTGAACAACTAACATTGTTATTACTTTCTATTTCACCGTGTAGCTTTGATAGTGTAGCACTGTAGGCCCTAACATTGAGTTTACGGGGGAGAGGTATGAGAGTTTAAGCCCCATAATCAAATCCTTACCCGTCTTGGCCAATGCGCAAAAGAAAGCTACTGATGGTGTCGAAAACTGCATGTTGGAACCTGTGAATGTTTATAGAAACCTGCAAAAAATTAGTTGACGCCCCTCTGGCTATTTTAGCACAATTTCACCCAAAATTCAAATCTGCTCGATCTATAGCCATAAAGGCTGGCAGTAGCTTGTGGTATTGCGTGTGTGCCACAGGTAACGTCTACTGCTTTGGTCAGCAATGCTACGCTGTTGCTTTTGGCATCCCTGCCGCACTGATGGTCGTCGCCATACGTCAGTGCTGCACACCTCTAGTCGAGCTTAGCGATACCTTACACATTTAAAACTGCAATCTGTTAGTCGCCTAGCTCTAACGTGAAGCTAGTTCTAATGTAATCGTTTCGTTGATCTCTGTTCTCGGTTTCGTTTTTGTTGTCAAGGCTGGTTCGACGCTTGCATGCGTCATAGCAGCTAAGCGCTGCTACTAAATACAATTCTGTGAAACTCCTGTTATAAATAGAATCCTCATAATTACCTTAGTTACACATTAGAGTGAGGGACTTTGAAGCGAGTATAGCAGATAAATAAACTGCATAGCAAAGCAGTTGTTTCACAGTTGATTAAGCCTAATAGAGTTTTGTGAAAACAACAGTCTGTGGTTGGTTGCATGCAGTGTGTTTTGTGGCGGGGACGCGTTGGTACAAGAGGATTCCACCTGGCGAGAGCATCATCATCAGAATGTTTGGCTGCATTCGGGCAAGTCTTCTGCTTCCATATATGAACTTGGTCACCATAAACGGATAGGCTTAACAATTTTTTCATCAACGATAACTTTCTCACTCACCGTTATTTTAGTATTGTAACTCAAAACGTTGTGGGAAAGCGCGTAGCATTACTATTCAATTTGCTTTCGTATAATTGAAGGCCAAAGGCAATAAGTGATAAAAATATTTATAACTAATATTTCGAACATTTACAAATGTTGTTACTGCGGACAATAATAATAATAGTAACAATAATAATAATAGTAGCAATAATAATAATAATTCCGAGGGCTAATATTTTCGAGGCCTAGCCGTCTCGGAGCAAAACGTTTACACCAACTTTTATAAGTCCCTTGGGAACGCAGTACCGAGGCCAAATTTTTTTTTTTTTTATTAAATAAAAAAAATATTATAAATAAATAAATTAAATTAAAATAATAATAGTAATAATAACAATGATAATAACAATAATGATAATAACAATAATAATGTTTGTCTTACATCATGTCTATGCCTCTGCTTGTCGCCAGACTGCGTTGTATGGAAGATGCAGCGGCGTCAGACAGTCATGCGGAACGAAGGATCACTGGCTGGACTATGCCGAGCCGAAATATGATGTAACTATGCTGGATTACAGCACTATATGAATGTGTAACCTGCAATATTCTTTGAGAATTTTTTTAGCACTATTCTTTGAGACTTTATTTAAAATTCATAAATTTTTTTTTACTTTTACTTTTTTTTTACTTTTTTTTATTTTTTTTTACTGTGTTTTTACTTTTTTTTTACTTTATTTAAACTTCATTTCAACAATATTAAACCATCGCCGCTTCCATTGATAAAGTTCTAAATTGCTTAAAAAGGGTGGAAGAAAAGAGCGGGAAAAAGGGCAAAAGAAAAGGGCTACAAGAGCTGTATTGCATAGCGTTCGTTCGACCTCAATGCAGAAGTTGTGGCAAAAAGTGCTTAGCGTGTGGAATTTGACACTTATAGTGTCATTTTAATTATTATACAAATTGAATTTTGACCGAAAATACGCAAAATCTTCACACCTCACCATTCACTTCATTATCGTTTTGTCCGAGTAATTGCTTCCAAAATTGCTTCCTTAGTTCCAATGCTTGGATGGTAAACATTATTAGGCTTGTTTTCATCGTTGCGCTGCAATAGAAGCGCTTCATCGCTGACGTCAAGGATGTTCTCAGCGTGTGCTGGCTCTTCATCCCTCTGCCCATGTTCTGGGCGCTCTT
>JAQIWG010003070.1:0-18741 GCA_034695025.1 Chamaedrilus cognettii
GGGGGCTCCGTATGATTGGACGGGGGGAAGGGGGTGCTGTGGGCCTGGGGCTAATTGAGGGGACGGATTGCATAGGGGAGGATGGTTGTCCGGGGGTTGGAGAGGAGGACTACGTTACATGGGTGGGAGGTTGAGCGGCAATGAGGGTTTCTGAAGGGGGGTGGTAATTTATTCTTGATGGATGGAATGAGTCTCCTCCATGGAGTGAGTTTGATTCTTGAAGTGTGAGTCATGCGAGGAGTGCGTGGTTCCATATGATATCAACGTGAACAAGTGCAGCCATGCATAACTGTATGCTGGATATTGACTAGCAATGCGTGTAGACGGATATTTCTGCGAGAAAAGTGTGTTTATGTTGATGAGTATGTATGTATGTATGTCGGGCCAGATATAATGCAGGCGGGAAGGACGACATACGTTTTAACCCTGATGCAGCTGACTTTAAACCATCTCATCTCTGAACAAGTAATAGACCTTTTGAAGTCTTTGTTCTTTATGGAGAAAGGCTAAAATGGAGAATATTATGACATTATTTTGCTGCGTGACGTCAAAACTTTTAAATCTATATCTCTGACTGGCTGGAAACAATTGTGACCTATCTGTTTATTTGATGTGCATGCAACTTGTTTGTCAGATATGATTGCATGATACCGTGCGGTGCTTGGTGGGTAAAGACTACAGGATGTGTCACTACTGGTGGACATCACATGGCGCAGCAAAGACCATTGTTACTGACAGTTGTGTGGCTGAATTACATCGTGCTACAATTTCTGCAGCAGCCATGGTTTTGTGTCGTAGCAGTTATGATAGAATTTGGAACGGCTTTCAATGCAGAACTGCCTGATGGTTGTTCTGAGTGTAAACTACAAACTGTGTGCGTGAATTGTCTGAGAGTTGGACGATCGGTTAATTGCAGAAGTTACAAACTGTCGTATTATGAGTCATTTGATTTGTATGTCGAATACAAAGCCATATTTAATTGGGTTGCCTATGAGTTCGTCGTATTCTCAACTAGCCGCAGAACTGTGTGCAACTGTAGCAGTGTGTACAGGAATCGTCAACATTATTAGAGATGTCGACTTTTTGTTTGGCCACTCCTTGTGTGTGAGCTGCGCTGTAAAGAATATAAATGCGTGTATCGGTGTTGTGCCAGAAATACTTTGATATTTTTGTAAGCATTACTGTCTCTGTGCAGGCAGCAGAGACAATGCACAATGTGCCGCCGTGCACAACGATTTAAATATTAATCATTAACGCCAGTTTCGACTTCTGGCGACGACTGTGGCATCAGTTTTGAGCTTTTTCGGTTTGTCGCTTGTTGTATATGTTGCTTGTAAATTATCGGACGTATAAAGCCACCGCGACGATCAGTGTAACGTAGTTAAGTACTCGAACTGTATTCAGTGTTAGACAATTTGGTAGTGCATCTTTTGTTGATTTCTAGACATTGTGTAATCTGTTTCTATCGTGATTCGTTGTTTGAACTCGCTTGTTTCTATATTTTTATTGTTTGAGTGTGCTTGAGAGACCATGACCCGATTCCCCGATCATATATATTGGTGTTGTCGCAGCTTGGTTTCTTTAGATGTTGTTATGCAGTGTAGTGCTACACATTTGTGACTCAAAATGTCCCAAGATGTTACTAATTCTTGGTTTTAAAACAATTTATGCCAAGATGCTTCGGATTTTTATACGCATATACACAGTTCAAATTGCAGATAAATTAAATTTTTTCAGCTGCTGGCAGCTGTAGCCATGGGCTGATTTAAGCATAAGTAGATATCTTATAACAAAAGGCCTTTGAAAAGAGATTGAAAGAATATGTGTAATAGAATAGTGTGTAATGAAATCTTAAAAATGATGATCGGGATGTTGAATGAATTTGTACAGATAGTGTGATAGATAGTTGCGATAGATAGAGCAATAAATATAGTGATCAATAGAGGGATAGATCGTGCGATAGCTACTGATATCTTGGACGTCACAAATTTTTAGCAAACGCAATTCTTTTATTTATATTGAAAGTTGAGTTTATCAAATTTCAGGCTGTTTTCAACGGTTTGTAAATTGTAGTGCTAAACATGGGCGAAGCCCTGAACCTTTACCTCAGATTTTGGTTCCTTTACTTGCATTCTACTTTGCATTGTGTGAGTGCTAGTTTTATATCCCTTCAAATTCTATATAATGTGACATCAGCTGACAACAAAAAAGACTAAGTCAAAAGAACATTAAACTCTAAAATGTTGATGTTAAGGAAATATCTCACAAGTAGATTTCAATGCTGTCCTATGAAAGAACCCAAAGAAAAGTCCACTTGTTGATGATGCAACCATTAGTTACTATCAAAATTTAGAAAATGTTTTAGTTTTATATCAGTCATCCCCAAATACTGTTATTGGTGCTTATCTGTGCTTGGTAGCCGTCCACGTGTTATAATCTATTTTTGGCCTCGTTTTCTTCCTTAGAAGAATGCGTAAATTATGTTAAATATGTGGTGCAGGGGGAGCAGTGTGAGCGTTCTTCTTGTTATTTTATTTGTTGTACAGTGTACATTAAATCTATTGGAACTCGCATTCTCTGTGACTCAACCGTTGTGTAGACTTATGTAGTTACATGCCCTGCGTCACTTGTATGCTGAATAGGTAGTGACGTTTAGCCGCTGTCAAAAATAACTGAACGCGTATATGACTTGCAACTATGAAAACTATGAAAATAGAATGTTTGAAGTCCCGTTTCGTCGTCCCAAGGAGACTTTCCCTCGCACGGGTACTGGGTAGTCATTAATTCTTTAATCTGACTGAACGCTTGCGTATATCACGCTACTGTATAGACACAGTAGTATAGGACCCTGGGTTCACATAATCCCATCGGGTGATATTGTAAATCAAAGGTTATGTTGTTTCAGCAATGTCGATCAGGATATCATTGCATGGGTTAGGGTTAGACGCCTATCAAGTTCTATTACATTGTGTATACCGGAATATTCTCTGGTTGAGTTGGGTTAATTCCCAAACACGTTACACATTATAAAACATAATGCATAGTCCTAGCTCACACGAGTAATAATGGAATGTGATGCAGTCAGCCAAAGCCTTGCAGCTAATAATTTATTCAAAAATGCACCAAATATGGCTACCAGCCGCCAGTGTCTTTGTTGCCGACTACTGTTCTGAAATCTTGCAAAGTCATTTGTTGCAAGGCTGACTTGCTGCTCATTGATCACTAGGCCTGTCAGTGTCGGTGGCTGTAAAGTAGTGCGATTTTGCGCTCCATATTATAGTCGTGTCTGTTATGATCAGAGATATGTGACGTCATAGTTGACCCATTATTATATAACGTCACATATCTCTGGTTACGATATACTCTGATCGCATATGCTAAGAAAAATGCAATAATCGCGCGAGTGTATAATTGAAATTAGACTTACGTCGTTTGAAATTATTGTACAAGATGATGATTGAATCTGTGTTTTTTTGTCTTTGAATGATCGGCGTTGTAGAGTGCAGCCATTGAGCCTGCACTCGCATGACAAACAAGTTAATGAAATAAAAACAAAAATAGATTAATGTGAACATTAATATTAATGTTTATATTTTATTGTCAGAAGGCTAGGATGCTATGAAGGCTGAAGACTGCATTATGGCAGTATCGTGGCGACGTTGACCAACTCACATGATGCCATCATTCTTATTTGTAAATGATATAATGAGTCACACTGTCACAGCGCAATATCAAGAAAGGGGCAAAAGAATTGTGTAAAAGATGATGACGCATTGATGGTAAAATTGCGAGGTTAGACAGGGCATAGATGAAGTGTTTACTTTCCAATCTCTAACGTGCAGAAAATCCTACAAACATTGATAATAAGCCTAGACTATGCCTTGATCTTTGAGCAGAGCTAACAACTGATACAAATACATACACAACAACAACGTTCAAATAATACTGAGAGAAAAAACGAAAAGGCAAAAGTTTCAAACTACATTGCATATCACCAGCCATGTTTGTATCACAAGATGACAGTCCCTAGACTTTAGCCCAGTGCGCTGCGCACAAATCATCGTTGCAGATATAAAGTCTTAACAAGTTATATTAACGAAAGGTTAAAACAGTTCAATCAATATTTGATTGTAACAGCAATGAAATTTGCTGATTTAAGTTAGATTTGTGAAAATACTAAAACACAAGTGAAATTCTGATCAATGCCACATAGTACAATTTATTTAATTTGATCATCATGGTTGGAGGTTAACACTTGCAACCAAATCTCTGCATTCACTCGACAATATATCCTGTCCTTAAGTGACCAAGGGGGAAGGAGGGGTGAAGAGGGATCAGACGTCTAGGATCGTGAGTTTGGCCGCCCCTGTGACTCCCGTGAGCTGGTCGGTGGTGAGGGAGGCAATCACCTCCTGCTGACACACGTACATCGGCTTGGTGCAAACCTTCTCCTTCACAGACTGGCCCGGCTTGAGCGTCCGACTGTAACACACAGGCGCGCAGATATTATATCTAGCTATAATATCTGCACGCGCCATTGTGGACAAGTAAACCTCAAGTTAGTTCAATCATCGGGCTATCTGCTGAAGGGTGACGTCATCAAACGCTTACGTCAGGCGTGACGTCGCAGTTTTCAGCAGATAATCCGGTGATTGAGCCAACTCAGGATTTAACCTCAATGGTCTATACCAAAATAAGAGTTGATCCAAAATTAAGATATCAACAGCCAATCACGTCGTGTCAAATATACTATGGATCAAGATCACGGCGCTGATTGGGTGAGATCACGTCATCACCTCGGATAAAAGTCTTGATCTTACAGTCCAGGCTGCAGGACACACTGTAGGAGTAAGTTTTAATCTGACGGAACAAAATGAATAGCTCATACACATTCTATCACACAAATGTTGAAAGGAAGCTGCCACAAATCCTTTCGCACACTAGTTAATCTGTTTCAGAATAAATCTCTAACTAATGACTGTTGAGAACTGACTGCAGAGCGATCTTGGTGCATCTCGCCACGCCTGGGACGTCGACACAGATGACGCCATTGGTGAGATTGACGCTGAGCGTGTTGGTGAAGGATATTGTGATTTCCACCGACCCGTACAGCTTCACTTCACTCTCAGATATCTGCTCGTACAACACCGTCACAGTGAGATATCTCTATCTACCGAGCCATAGAGACTCACCTCACTCTTATAATTGTCTCTATTCCTCGATGAAAATTGCAATAGGCTGAAGTAAAGTCGTCAATAAAAATAAATAAAAATTATCTCGATCAGTGAAAAATTGATCACAGACATGGACGCATGAGCATGGGTAAACATTTTATTGACCCAGATCAGATGATAGGATCGGCATAAGCCTTCAACTGTTTCTAGTGAAAAGAATCTAATTATCAACATTCTACTCATCATGACCATCATCATTTGATGATGATGGTCATCATCATTACTGTTTTCTATGTCTTGAAATTAATATATAGGCCGCAGAAGAACAAACGACTTTCGCTAAGATGCGCCGATCAAACCATTTACCAACTTCAGTCACATATAGTAGACGTCAGTCACTGTGGTCCTACCCGTGACCCGGTCTGACCCGTGACCCGGTCTGACCTGCACATCAAGGTCGGGTTTGTCGAGGATCAGTTTCTCCTGCGCAGCAAACGTCTGCCTGGTCTGTGCGACCTTCGCGAAAGCGTAGATGACGAGGTCGGCGTCCTCGCTAATTGTGTTCAGGTAGAAGGACGCGTCGATCGACCACGACTGCTGCTCCGCTGAGCACAAACAGTCCCCAAACAGTCCGGCTTTCGCATCAGAGCCTCAGCGTCTCAGAATTTAACTTCAGATTATAGGGTTAAACAGTGTACTCTTACTGGGGCGCAGTTATTGATCCTGCCCTCAAATGTTAGAAGTAAGATCTCAATTTTGTATTCGAGTTGAGATATGTTGCAGTTTTATATCACATGTAAAATTACGTTTCTCCTTCTACGTTTAATGCCAAAGTTCTGCGCTGCGTTAATAGGGTGCAACAGCATCAAGTAGCTTATGTTTTTGTATTTAAGTTGACAGAAGTAATGCTCTATTCTCTATAATAATGCGTTTTTCTTTTAATTGAGATTCAATCAAAAAAATCCATCACAGAACTCTTGTATTTTCCACTTGACGAAGCTAACATTTGCCAGGCTTGAGACTGAGTTGCCCGGTCGCCCTGTAGACTACATCCCCACACGTGCCCGTGTAGTAGCTCGCGTATGTGTGCACGTACACGCTAACGTCACGCAGCATGTCACTCGACTCGTTCTTCGACGTCAGAGTCATCGTGATGTCACCGCCGGCCGCCATCTTGGCCTTAAAGTCGAACGTGACGTCAGAGGGGGTCGTCTGATCGTAGAGGGACTGGAGGGTGTGAGCACGCGAACTGTAGCGACTGGCAAGGGAGACCGCTGCACGTTCCTCGGCGGAACCTGGGGTGGGGGGGCATTTAGCGATTTAAGTCTAAACTGAGAGATATATGAACCATAACATAAAAATACATTGATTTTACTTTTATTCATAAAATCATGTAATACAATCAGTTATTTATGTTTTTGCGTGAAGAGTCAAAAGTTAAAGAAAGAAATTCAAATCATATTTTTGCGACAGCCTTACAACATTGAATCCCGCATCTACGATTCAAGCAAATAATGTTTTTCAATCTCAGTTTGCAGGGGCATAATTTGGGTGCGTTTCTGAATTTGTATCTCACCAAAAATCTGTCAAATCTACAACATAAATACATGCATACTGGTACATGGTTTTTGCAAACATAGACTGCTAACTAAACGACCTTTATTCTGTAAACAGACAGTGGTATAATGAGAAGCAGGTCTGAACGTATCAATTACCATAAGAACAACAAAGGCCCACATCACATTAACCCACCCTCAGGGTGCTCATAGATTGACCCCTACCCTCGGGGTGCTTGTAGAGCCGCGTGATGTCGAGGCGTGAGTTTCCCCCCACAGCCTTGGTGCTGATGAAGCGCCCTACAGAGTCTCTGTCGACCCTCAGGGGGCGCATCGTCCCGTCGTCCTCCACGAGCCACGTTACACAGTCCCCGTTCACCTCGGCGAATATGAAGCGTGCGTCGTAGCCCATGTAGACCTGGCCCTGTTTGATGGCGGCGAGGGGCGCGGGGCCGCACTGCATGATCCCTGCACGCCGGGAGAGGGCGGTGAGCGGGGGAAGGGCGGTGAGCGGAGGGCAGCGGCATGTACCGGGGGAGCTTCAGGGCAGGGATTGTGTTGTGGCACGTTATGTGAATGCAATGGAATGTGACGTTTGAAAGAAGATTGCCTCTAATTTAAAACGTCTTATAGCAGATGCTTGCGACCGCATAATTTGTCATAGTAAATATGCTACGTATAGACCAATGTGAGATGAAATAATGCTGTAGACCTACAGGGCTAACAGTCCATAACTTTTTCTTAGTTTAAAAGTGAGATCTTGGCCAATAGAGTGCTCCCTCTTCTAATATTACTTTCACTCTCGCTGTGCACCCTATTCCAGTAACAAACAGTAATTAACCCTCGCTGTGTACCCTATATCGAAGTAACAAATTGCAAATAGTAATAATTCACCCTCGCTGTCCTCCTGAGGGGTGGCGTCGAACGCCTGCCAGCCGTCGTTACCCTCCGGCAGGTCTGCGCGTCTGAACCACGACTCGTTCCACACATGGAAGTTCCTGAGCATCACACACTGGTCACACTGAACTACTACCTCTAATCACACTAAACCACGACTCGTTCCACACATGGAAGTTCCTGAGCATCGCACACTGGTCACACTGAACTACTACCTCTGATCACACTGAACCACGACTCGTTCCACGCGTGGAAGTTCCTGAGCATCAACCGTTAACACTTTTGGTAATAGTTAGAATTTTTTAATAATTAAGAATTTATTTTAGATTGATTTGTAAATGAAAGTTTCTGCTCATCCAGAAATACTCATCATCTTGAAAATATTTTGAATTTTTCAATAATAAAGAATTGATTCTTGATTGATCTAAAGCGCAATAGGATGTACTACAGCATGTAGTGCAAGATTTCTCTAATAATAATAATAATAGTAATAATGATATAGTTCATTTATACTGCGCCCCTCTCTCTTCCCCCTGCTCACCAGATGGAGTCGTTAAGGTGGTTCAGAGGCTCGCCTCTGCTGTTTACGTGCGTGTCTATTGTCAGACTGTAGTCAGTGTCGTGCGCCGACTGAAAGTTGGTCACACTGCGCGTCGGGATACCGAGCGTGCGACAAACTGAACAGTGAACACATCTGGTCACACTATTATAAACTTCCAAGCTTGTTTGGCTGTTGCTGGCCTTCTTGTTGTTGTATATAATATGAAAACCAAGAAAATTTTCTTCATGATCAGACTGCTTCATTGGTTGAATTCGAACTTTGACAGAGATATATTTTTTTCATTTTAAACACATTTATGAAGCATAATCCTCCTCTTTAAAAATACATAGCTATCAATCAGAGATAATGTTTTCAACTTTTGATGCTGAAAATGACCAGAATTTCTCACAATAATCAAGCTTTGCAGAATTCATAAACAGCCCTAGTGCTCAATCCACCAATAGAACTCAATCCAATCCGTCGAAGTCCAAGAAAGCACTGACACACAGTAATCACACAGTGAGTAATCACACAGTGAGAAATAAACATACGTGTGGTGAGAAGTCCGGAGAAGACCCAACACTGTCCGTACTTGACATCAGTCGGCCTGTGCGCCATGTACTCGGTAAGTATGCGCACACTGCCCGTCCACTCAGTAGGGGCGCGGCCACACGAGTACTCGCCCGACCAGTTGCCGCACAGCACGCCTGAGTCCTGGTCGTTACTGTTAGTCTGTGCACCACAAACCAAACTATAGTCTGTTAGCCTACGCACGGCCAACTATATATCGTCTGCATATAGTCTGCAGCACTTTAGTACCCACCCCAAACTATATGTTATGTAGTCAGCAGCACTGCTTCAACGGACTACTATTTGAATGATCGTGAATCAATAACTTATCAACCAATCGTCTCGCGTCATACAGACCTCGAATCGAAGGTTCATCCGCGCTGATTGGCTGGGTGTTTTACTGATCTCATCTAATCCCAACTCTCCGGTGTACACCAGGATATTAGTGACGCCTGAATTGAATGCTTTATGTATTCAAGAGTTCCCAAATATCATATCCCCGCTGTGAACGTATCGATTAAGCGCGATTCAAGATTGCACTCCACTGTAGAGTATATCCCTTTTGAGCATGATATCGTGAAACAGTATATCTGACCAATGATTACATCCTATAATTATCATCACCAAAGATTCACAGCATAAAGCTATAAATAGATAAGTGGGCAGGTGCGTACCATGGAGGAGAGAGCGCGTGTGACGAGGGTCTGGTTGCCGTGCGCGTGTTTGCGCAGATAGCTGATGTCGAGTAGGTGCAGCGCGGCCTCCAGGCATACCGCGTCAAACTGTGACATTATTGGGACACCGCGTCAAACTGTTACATGATTGGGACACCGCGTCAAACTGCGGCTTAGGGGGAGAGTTATTATTGATGGGACTTACACAAGTTAAAAAATTTGTAAAAGTCAACTAGCAAAGGAATGAGTAGTCGTTTCGTTTCTCAAGTCTCTACATTTAAACACAGGCCTAAATGTTCAGGCTGCACCATGCAGACTTGCAAGCAGAGTAACTAGAAAAGTTTTCCCTGTCCTCTCCCACCTGTCCGTAGCTCCAGGGCAGCGCGCGGATGGAGTGGCTGGCGCCGACAAAGATGCGTCCTGACTCGTTCATCACGTACTCCGCCCTCTCCGCCTCATCCTCCATGTACACCGCGTCGTCTGCGCGCAGATAGGGTGTGACGTCATGTGACGTCACGAGTCTCTCGACACAGCTTTTGAATTGGAGCAGGAACAGCACTTGGAAAGTAGAATTATTGAAGACGCACATGCTCTCATGCAGACCATGATCAGCAAAAGAATGCTAGTTATATATTATCAATCATGCGACTGAATGGCCACAATGATAAGAAAATTCTTTAATGACTATAATCCAGCCCATGACGTCATCATATGGCCAGAAAATAAAAACAAAATGGCGGATAGTTGCAGTACTCGCTTCTCTGTGGCTCTGGAATTAACCATTGATGATTTCTTATAGTTCATAAATTTTCGTTTAGAATTTGCATTATTCTACAACACAGTTAAATGCATAAATTTGCATAAAATATATTATATCAACACTTAGCAGTGACCAACCCTTGCACCAGGCGTTGAACAACACATATATATCCTGCTTCGACTTCTCTCTGAAAGTTCTGGGGCGCGGAGGCAAGTCGTCCCCCTCCTCGTCAGCCCTTCGTCCAGCCCCCCCTGCCCCCCCTGTCGCCCCCCTGCTCGTCTCGACATGCAGCAAATATTTCCCGACGATGGCGTCAGGGGGGGGGCGGACCTCCAGGGTGACGATCGATCCCCCCTGGTCCTTCTCCACGCCCGTCGTGCGGGCCGTCCAGGTCCCTCGGGCCCCCCCAGGGGGGCAAGAGTCGTCACATTTGATGCGGATGAGGGTCAGCTTGCTTTGTTGGGGGTTTGATCCTGGCAACGGTGGGCAGAACACATAAACACATCTCCTAACAAACAGTACAGTTGCGCAACTTCAACACCAAGCTAAAAAGAATCGATTTCTCAGCAGAAAGTTAAAACTTAGGAAAGCTATATTTCTTGAATTGAATCAAAAATGCACGACATAGGCTGCTGTGATACTTGGAATAAGTTTACACACATAACCAGCAGCCGCCCTAGACATTGAACCTTCACGCCAAACCACACCACTACTAAATTTTTTTTCTTTTAAATCATTGCTCAACTTTTTATTCGAAACTCCCACGCGGAGGTGCAGTTCCCCCTCTCCCCCCCCCCCCAACTCGCCGGTAGCGAGCTCGAGGTAGATGGCGTCCTCGTCCTTGCGAAAGACTTTGTCGAGGGTGACGCGCGCCCTGAAGGGCTGCCCCCTGCGCACGACAAGCCCCCCCAGCTCCCCCCGGTACTCGGTCGTGTGATGCGCCGCGCGGTTCTCCTTCTCCAGCAGGCTGATGTCGAGCGGGTGTAGCAGGTCTGCAGCACACAGGCAACTGTTTGTTTCTTTCTTTCTTTCTTTGCTTGTAGCTTAACGGCACTGCGTCTGCAGAATGGGCCATCTTAATGCCAGAAAGAGAATAAATGGATAAAAATTGCTTCCACGCGCAACTGTTTATTCAGATTAAGCAAAAGTAGTGTGAAACTACACGAATTAACTGTAATACGAACATAAAAATTGCAAAAGCCAGCAATCTGACGGAAATACTCCAAAACTTTTAAAACAGAACTTTAATCAGACAACTGTTGGTAAGGCCATTAATGATTATAGTAGATAAATTGGTCTATGTAATTTTATAAATGCAGCAATAATGTATATGGGTTGTGGAACCAGACCGGTGTTTGAGAATTCGACTAAAATGTCAGTGAACAAGCATAGAACAAACAGGAATGTAAAAACCAGTGATGTTACATGGAAATTTGGCCTGGCTGGCACTGGATGCCTAGATACACATGCACGTGCGTCGTTTTAAAACAAATTATTGACACTAGCACTTCAATCATCAAAACGACAGTTTGACACCAAAAATAACAAATTTATAGGCAAAATACAAGAAGAGTGAAAAACGATGGCGTGTCTATACCCTGGTGTCGACTAGGAAGAGTCTTCCCGTCAGCGACCGACGGCTTGTTGCCCCTCGTCCACAGCGAGTCGTTGTAGTGGGGCTTGTGGAACCCCGGCTCGTAGCGGGGCTTCGTCGTCGGGATGTAGACATTGCCGCGTCTGCACACGCGTTGTACCACCAGCTAATTAACAACTCTATAAATAAGTGAGGAGACTAACAGCAGTCTACTTGTTGTATTTGGTCTGTTGCCAGGCCCACATTGTATGCATGATCGTTTTATAGGGTCGGCCTTGGTTATGAAATTAGAATTTCTGTGTGTGGAATGATATCGCAGGGCCCTCACTTACATCTAGAGTGCAGGTTATAGAAAGGAGAGCAAGCTACTTATTAACATAGACAAACACTTGTCAGACCTTTCGTAGAGTCCGCGAGTCAACGGCTCATATATTCTACACTCGTCTTGTGCGAATAAAACATTAAGCTTTCTACTTTTGGCCTACCAGCGCTCTCATAATTTGAGACGACTCCATATCATCCATGTTAATAGGATATCATATTCTGTTCATAGTTTCATTCGAAGAGGGGCCAGATCCTAGAATGGCCTCTTACACTGCCGACGATTTTATACACATGATCTCAATGGCAGTGCCGCAGCCACTTTGCACGCAGGCCACGTTTCAAGAGATATCATCGACGCTGGCAAGTAGAACGTATTGTAAGCTATAGGCTCGTGTCGCGAGTCGTCACTGAACTTTGCATCCAACGTTCTTCCATCCTTTGATCAGTCAATCGTGCGTCAATCCAAACTTTGAGAAGCAGCCTACAGTCGTGACTTAGGCTGAGGTTAATTGCAGGCATATGTTGAACTTCTTAAATTTGTTTCAGCTTTATTTCAACTCGTGCACGGTTGATCTTAGCTTATATCTGAAGATAAAATTGACAATAAGTACTATTGTCGAAAATTACATTTTTATGTGGACACTGGTGCCAACTTTATTGCAAATGAAGTCATTAAAGTTGCATAACTTGCACAAGATAATTTCACGTAGACCATAAGCCCAAGTAGCCCCTAGTCGGATATTTTAGTTACTTTGCGGCTTTGCGGGGATTGGGGTTAGGGCCCGGCTAGGGATACCAAATTAGGGTTAGGTACTTTACAGAGCGCAACCTACCGGTATCCAGGCACGCGGTAGCGGCTTGTTCCAGATGGCATTGTCGCCGCTGCTGCGGTCTCAGTTGCACTCTATCAAAGACTTGCACGTCGCTGGCGACAATTACTGCTGCAGGCTAGCCTTGCAAAGTTGCAATCCTGTACAGAATGACTGAGCTCGCCTTGAGGCCTAAACGCGACTAACGGGCCCGTTATATTTATAAATATTTCCTTAAGTCAGTTAACAGTAGACTACAGTGTATATTGCTTTAACATTGGCACAAACTTACAATGTCATGTCGATCTATATTCAATATTATAACGCATACTATAGTATATGCTTATAATAATAATCGAAATACATGCAGCCATCGCATGGGAACAATGCAGTCTCATATTTATGCTTGCATCTAGCAGCCTAACGTAAATCTAGCGGATCCGGCAACTTGGCCGCGAAACACTATAGGCTAGCGTACAGTCGTGTAGGCTGTCTACACGTACTGCAGCCTGAGCCTAGGAATGGTGTCTGGCTCACCTAGAATACTCGCTATTAATGCTAGAACCATTGGGTCGTGCGTCTCAAAATAACGCTCCCACTTGTTAGAGGCCTACTGTAGCGCGAAACCACTCGACAGTAAGATGATCGTTCTGCAGTAACAGATCTGTGTTATACCGAGCACGCTAGTCGGTACACTGCTTTATGTCTACACTTGGGCCTACATGTACATGTCATGCTGTGTCCTATAGGCTCACTAATGACGGGATTATTATCCATCACTACGCCTACAGGTCATTTTTCTGGATAACTCTAATAATTCTGATTTCAGACTTTAATTGTTCTAATTAAATCCGGGTACGCGCTACTCATAGTGTTTATTATAAATAACTACATGTATCTTCTTACTAGGCCTAATTCTGCCTAGAAACGCAGATAACAACACTGACATTTATCAAAATAATATTTATTAGCATTAGCTTCAAGAAACAAAACTTGGTATGTTGTAGCATGAAATGCGCTCATTTTTGTTTCTAACTGCTGGTTGCCCGACCTCGATTTAAGTTCAATTTAGTTTTGTGGTGCAAATTAACCAATCAAATAATTCTATACAATTTTCTCAGAGATTTTCATTTGTTAAATCAGATTGCAAAATTAAATCGCACTTATTTCGAAGTCAAGCAACCAGCAATATATCTTATCAATAACACGTAAAGTAAAATGAACTTTGTGTTTGATCAACAGAAGTTAATAAGATCAACTGACCATCTTTAATATTTGTGACATCAATATAAGCGCCATTTAAAGATTCATCAATCAAACACAAACAGTTGCCAAACGGAACAATGCCTAACAAATAGTAAAAAACTATTCAAATAATTACTAACTAAAAATTTCATCAAACGCGTTCAAAATATTAAAAAAACACAGAAACGGTGTTTTCAGGTTCATAAGGTCGTCCGTTTAATATCAACGCACGAAAAGATGCATCGCTAGCCAATGTTCAACAGGGAGTCAGATTTTCAGTCCTTGCGTACGCATTAAATAAACAAAATTATCATTCTCGCCATGCAAGCAAATGCCAAGAACTCAATCTGCTTGCTGAACTGCTATTTACAACGACAAGCACACTCTCAACTGCAGTCAGTGGATACAGCTCCTAAATCGAGCAACTCTCAATGGAGACTGATCTGGAAAGCAGACAAAATTGTGTCCAGTCATGACGCAGGAGTAGAGTATAACATTTCAGAGCATCGCGGTTTATTAAGTGTTCACGGTATATTACATGTTCAAGCACGCAGTTCAGTCAATAGGCCAGAGCTACTGTTGCTTGTCATGCCAAATTTGAGCAGCGTGCTGCTGTGTAGCGGTACTCGGTACAGTGGTACTCGGTACAGTGGTACTCGGTACAGTGGTACTCGGTACAGTGGTACTCGGTACAGTGGTACTCGGTACAATCGTACTGGGTACAGTGGTACTGGGTACAAAGTGAGTGACGAGCTGGTGGAAGACGAGCGCGTTGATGAGAAGGAATATCAGGCCAGCGAGCCAGATGTAGAGGAACGTGTTCAACGCACGGAACTCAAGCAGATAGGCCGGAGCGAGCCACAACCCCTACACAGGCCAAGCATGATACCACAGCCTACAAGCGCTTCTATTTTATCATTAAACTGTAATAAAACAGGCGGGTCAAAAAAAGTGTCAATGTTTTCGCATGTATAACTATTAGGATTTATTCTTTTTCGGAAATAAATTGTACTGTTTACGCATGTAAACTCAAGACATGAGACTCACACTTTTCAACCCACCTTGTAGACATGTACAGAGTACTAAACGGCCTACTTCCAGTGCCACAATCTAAGCTTAGCAAAGGCATATCATACTATTACATCTGCGGTATACATCATTGCGCTATACAAACTGGTCAGTAGAAGTGCATAAAATTTTATTATTACTTACTTTAACTTCAATCGTCATTGCATATACACTCATATACAGGCAGCGAAACTATTGAAGCAATACAGTACATTATAATTTGCTAAAAATGAAGAATTGAATGCTTCAGTACTGTCGAAGACACAGACCTGGCCACCCATCCAGAGAGTAAAGAGTGCGCCAGCGCGCCTGCCCGACATGTGGAGTTGAGCTACGACCAATGGCAGCAGGCACAGGTACCATAGAAAGTACTGCACACAGACAAACACACATACTAGAGGCAATACCGCAAACACACACAAGCAGACATACTAGAGGAGTACTGCAAGCATACAAGCAGAAATACAAGAGAAAGTACACTGACAGTGCAGCAAAAACTACAAACATTTAGGCCTAGCAACTTAATTAATCGCAAAGTACTGAGCACATTGCAGCCAACAATGGGGCACGATGAATAACCTTCTTTTTGATTCAAACTAGCACTCAATTATCAGTAGTAGCATGATGGGTAAACAACGAGAGATTATATCTGACAAAAAACAAAAACGGGACTCGCATTTAAAAGCAAAGGCAACAACCCTCATGCCTTGACTATAGGAATGGCTGCACGGACACAGTTTCGGGAAATAGAACAAAATACAAAATATAGTTCATTACCACCGCATCGCTTGAAACTAGTGTCATACAACAGCAAACATGCAGACAACGATAGGTCGACCAGGGAATCGTTGTACCTGCGAGGTGCAGACTTTGTTGAACATGACGAAGGCAAACGTCTGACACAAGCATGCAAACTCTAGGCTGCGATGATACACACAGGCTATGCAGACCAGCAGCGCCACCTGAGCAATATACAGACACATCAACTGATTAGCATTCAAGCGCTCAGAGAAATGCAATAATAAAGAAACTATTCGATAAATCAAAGTAGATTATCACGGACATATCGATCAGATAAAATTATATGGATGAAGACATTGCGCACAAGTAATACACACAACGGGTCATTTCAAGTCCACGGTGTTACGATTGAGTTGGTGTTGAATTAACATTTGACAAGTTAGATATACATTCACATTCTCATTCAGAATATGAATGTATTCGTATTTATGCTCAGGATTTAATATTCGCGTCAGTCCAGAAAATAGGGCTTATCGAACGTGATTGTTGAAAAAGGCAGACAACCACAAAAAGAGCTTTTCTATCCACATGTTATTCTGATTGTGAATATGAATGTGAACCTAACTTGTCAAACGTTTACTCAACTCCAACTCAATCGTAACACTGTGGACTTGAAATGACCCAATAGCAAATTTGTGACATTCTCGTTATATTAGCCTAATGATACAAGCTGCCGAATGAAATCTGTTCCAAGTACTAAACAAGCTACAAGATATCGCAGCATTGCCCTTGTTTTTTTAATGCATCAAAGATGAGGTATAACAGAACAGCAAGCGGACAGAAATTTAGTAGGTTGTAACTTAAAACGCAGCGTTCACCTGTGGAAGAAATGCGAGGAGGGAAAGGACCATCTGGTCACCAACTGCCTGTCCATTGGTCAAGTACAGGAAGTAGAAATAAGGCGAGAAGTTGTGTCGGTGGTCTCGCCGTGTGATGTGATAGAGGTAGGTCTGCTCGAGAAACTCCCACCCACAACTGGAGCCACAGTGTCACGGCTTTGAAGTCAAAGTCAAACGCAAGACTTTTAATTTAGCTAATTCAATCAAAATCAGACTCTGAACAATTTATTACAATCCACCACAGTGGAAAAAATTGCACCTACATTTCAAGATTTAATTGATTGTTTTTGCACTTACTGCTGGATTATTGTCTATTGCATGATTGAACAATATAATGCAAATTACCCTCTTTAACTAGCTCCACAAATAGCAAAAATATATCATAGAACTAGCTAAAGAAATGCATAACCTAAGAACACAATATATTTAAACTAATACAGTTTAATGGAGATCTTACAGCGAATAGAACGCTCCAGTCAAAGCAGAAAACGTTATCAGAGAAATAACTCCAAACGTTACGCTCGCCTGAGTCGGAACCAACAATCGCAACCACCCCTTCCACTCACCCGCCATCCCCTCCCTCATTTTCACTCCCGTAGCCCCTTCTGCGGTACCCCCACCACCCACTGAACAGCCTTTGCCACCCCTGCTGCACACCTCAATAACAGATTTCATTTTGCTCGCTCGACGCTCGTCCCTCGCTCGCCAGTTTAGATGCAAATAGATGGGCAGCGCGTACGTCACGGGGTATATCCTCACATGGACCGCAACGCCGTACACAAACGCAGCGACGGTCACGCCCCAGCGCTCATTGCGCTTGAGCGAGTAGAGCGTGACAAGCACCAGCGCGCACGCAATAGACTCTGCATTACCGCGTGTAGTGACAGTCATTGTGAGGGGGTTGAAGAGCCACAGTTGCGCCGCAGTAACGGATGCCCCTCGGGGGTCGCCGGTCGAGGGGCGGGTTAGGCGGAGAATTAAGAAGCCGACGAGGACGTCGCAGGCGACAAAGAGCAACTTGCCGCAGGCGGGGTGGAGGAAGACGTTGGGCTGGAGAAGCCAGGCTAACGCGGGGGTGTAGCGGTACGTGGCACGTCGGTACGGCGACTCTCCCTGATACACACACACACACAGTGAGGGCATTGGTACATTATCTATTGATTAGCAAACTTTCATTAGCAGAGTCCATCAAGACTCTCGTATACCGCTGATCCGAAACGGAAAAAACTTTCACGACGCTACAAATAGCAGGCGAATTGCATTGGCAATATCAGCATCGGATCAAACCGTATAGGAGAACCGTCTATCAAACAGAAGACCTAATAACGGGTGTCAAATCAGGTAGCTGCTGTTGTCTAAGCAATCTCTGAAGGAAGTCGTAGAGTGAGTGCACGAATGCGGTCTCAAACTCAATACGCATATAAATTACAAACCACAATATTCCGCACAATATTTCGCCGATTAATTCAATATCCAATCGCAGTGAATAAGAAGACGGCAATCAAAAGGGGCGGATACCTCGCTGACGAAGCGGGCCGCGTCAGTGAAGACAACGTAGTCAATGTCCGTGTACTTGACGAGCATGGTCGCGTCCTGCCAGACCCCGTACACCACCAGGGCCAGGCGCAGTGCCAGGGCCGCGACCAGCGTCCCCCCGGGGCTCGACTGCATCGCTCCTCAACTACGATCTCGCATAAAACAGAACTACCGGTAATACAAACAGGTCTAAGATTTAGGTAAGCTTCAGAATGTCATCGCTTGGTTATATTACAAACACATGCTTGGTTACAAACAGCTGACACTCTCAACAGGGGGTAGGTACAAAATGCGGGGCGGCGCGGATGCGGATACGTATTCTGATTGGTCGGCGCAGTCACGTGTCTGAACCG
>JAQIWG010003071.1:0-18741 GCA_034695025.1 Chamaedrilus cognettii
TCATAAAATAATAATCATAAAATAATAATCATAAAATAATAATCATAAAATAATAATCATAAAATAATAATCATAAATAATGCATAAAACTAGTTGCAAATCAGTAACAATGATCAAACTTTATAGTCAATGACAGCCCAATATTACAAGTAATAATAATATTTAATACATCTATACATCTTGCATTAATTCAGCAGATCACAGAATAGGCCTCAATTGCGGCACTATAGCTCAAGAATTTGATATTAGTAACTTTTAACAATTTGATTGAAATAGAATATTGAACAAGCATCGTTCAGTTGAGAGAACGATATAGATCGGTGGTTGTAAGACGATAAACAAACCAAAACACTTGGAGGCTAAGGACATATTCTGACACCATGCTACCATCCTGCAATATGTATACTAGAAATTAGATCCCCTGTAGGCCGACGAACAAAGAATTGGCTTGCAGCCCAGAGCTCTCCGGGCGAGTCGTAAAAGCCGACTAAAGAAGGGGGAGCGATGCTGTGCGGTCCCCCTTACACAGAACCGGACTGTATAATAGTCTTTGTACTACACACCTAAGTCCCTAAGCCTAGGTCCCTAAGCTACAAAAAACAAACAAAAACTAGAAATTAGATGCTCATGCACTAATAACCAAAGACATACAACCACATAACCCATTGAACACGTTACGCAAGTGCTCAAGTACTTGCATAAGAAATGCAAAACAAAAATAATAATTAAGCGATCGGAATCGTAAATATCAGTTCCAGCTTTACAAGCATCCAGAACTTTACCTTATCACTATCAGACTATGCCAATAAAGCGGCCCATAATAAATAATTTGTTCAAACACTCTACAGAAGAAGAGTTGTCTCTACAGAAAAGAATACATACTATTCGATAGCTATTCTACACTGCAAGGCATACACTTAGGACTCCTATATTCAATTCAGAATGGACCGATTCGGCATACTTATGTGATGTTGCAGAAGATCTGCACTGCGTCCGCAATGTGTTAGGCCGCGGCCCGCGCCCGTATGACAATAAATATTCTCAAATCGTCATACATCTTACACGAAGAATAGTCATAAAATTTCGAAAAATGCTTAAATAATTATCACAAGCAGCGGGTCATGTCACAAACAACAATTTGATTGGTTGCTATTAACATTGCGTTAGTGCGAATTAATTTCATAACCAGCATAAAACTGCACTAAGCGCTACGATGCAAAATGTCACAGTAGTGTGTAGGCGTGTTGCGTGATCTGGTTTCAAACCGGAAAATATCAGTTCGATCCCAATAGCCTATGTAAGGTAAAATACGAGTGCGAAAAGGCGGGTTACATAAAAATTGCAGTTCGGTAGCCGCTTTACGAGCGGCTCCAGCTTTCTTCATCATTCGATAGATGTCCGTTAGGAACCGTCATCTCTGACGGGCCGCGCTTGCTACTTCTATTTAATGACTGACGTACGGGTTTGTCCAGGCTGTAATACATTTTGTTGTACGGATCAAATAGTTCACTACGGATGCCCTACAGCGTAGACCATACATTGAACAAAACTCATCATACGCACTACGTAACACAACTTTTTTATACATTACGAGAATAAACGAGAGACTATTTTTTGCAACCATATATTTCAATACAGTGTAATCCATCAGTGAAGGTATTATTGACCGCAGTAGCAGCTAGCAGGCATCATCACCATAATTATCTGTGTCATAAGCTTACAATCGGCTACAATTACAAACAAGTGCTGCATGGTGTCGTGTATTTCTCAAACAATGCTAGTATCTAGTACCGATAGAGAAAAAGGGTGATAAATCTAATCGATCTCGTAGTATTGTCTCTTTGATCAATGTAATCCTGATGAATGTATCGAAAAAAAAGATGGATCGTTAGAAAAAACGTACAATAAAGTCACAAATTAGCTAGTTTTGAATTACATATATTATTCTATTTCATTCCAAGAACTAGGAAGAGTGAAGTCAATGTACTTGTCGAGTATTCATTGTTATCCAATGCTCGCATACTCGAGCGTACGTCATATTTATATTTATATTATACTATACGGAAGTTGCAATAAAAGAGATCCCCGGAGGCTAAAGAGACGATTGAAAATTAATTATTAAAGATTGCTCACGAGAAGAAATATGGTGCTCTCAGTTTATGCAAAAAGACAAAGAAAAAGACAAACAAAATCAAGCGTATAAGTTAGCTGTTAATAATCTACATAAAAGTATTAAAAATTTACATCCACAGCGCAACCAGTGGCAAGAAACTACATCAACCACACTGCAAATAAGAGAACCAACATTTCAAATGTTCGCATACGCTAAGAGAGGATGTCAGAGACGCACCTACGCTCAAACTTAAGAAACCGTCCTCAATGAGGAAGGGAATGTAGCCCCCACAACTGCCGTCGATTAAGCCTTTCGTTTACGCAGATCCGAATTAAATTGTAACGTCGGAAAACTGACGCGACGTCATCAATTTAAAGCAACATTGTCCGCTTATTTAAAATTTAAATTAAATTAGTGCGAAGGCTGATCATTGTCATCTGAAATTTATGATGAATTGCTACACAAGAAAATCTATTACGTTTTATGTTTTCAGATGGATTGAGAAATACTGCCAACTCGTAATTTTTGTAGTACAAAATAATAATAAAATAAGTATGAAAAATGATGCGTGTTTTTGAAAGGCAGTGTGAGTTACTGTCAAATACCCTTCCTGACCAAGGGAGATCCCTTAGGTAGGAGCCAAGGTACGCCTCTGAAATCGCCCTAAGTTACATACTTGCGCAACGCGGATCGTAATTTAAAATAAACATCTCGCTCTCGCATCCAGCTTATAATACAATTTAAATTATCAATGCCATAAGCAAGACTGAAACACTGATGCATCTAACGTTGACCTAAACTTGAACAAATCCAGTGACAAATTATATGCAAACAAGGATGCGAGGGTGGGATGAGCCTCAGCCAAATTATGCAAAATACGATGCCCAAGGCGCTACTAAGTATTACAATACAAACGATATGCTTCTCTACATTTGCAGACGGGCAACAATAAATTACTAGAGTCCACCAAGCTCACTTGAAACCATGAAAACCAAAACAGTTCTAGTAAAAACAGGAGCTCCGTTTTTTTTCCAACACAGTGTAGTAAAGTTACATCAAAATTCAATCTCACTGTAATATTTATATACCCACCGATGGGCGTATTAGGCTTCAAAATTTTGAGACAACTCCTTCAAAAGCTGTGAATGATCCCTATTGAGCCCCCTGGCTTGATTTATGAAAGCATCAAAGGAAAATCTTAGTCTTAAGAAATGTGGAAGAAAATCTTAAGAAAATCTTATCGTTAGTTATTTCAACCTTTTTGTATTCAGAGTTTTTCACAGTACAGTTTCATAGTTTTAAAATTAAAAACGGTGAACAAAAAATTTCTTAAGAGTTCAATCATTCAAAGAATTTATTCGGTTGTCATGGGTGCATATTCACTTATCGCTATCTCACGATGTATGAAAAAAGCTCCGCTTCAATCTTCATCTCAGCTAGTACACACTACAGGGTCTTCACTACGTTATCTCAGAACTAATTGAACGGGGAGTTATGCAAACCTCCGCCATTTTGTATTGGTTTCCAACACAAAACTTGTAAAGTGGTCACAAGTTGACTACAAAGACTACTGAACAAGAACCGAACCTTTCATTGAGCATAGAATGCCACAGATACGCCATCTTGCAACTCAGCCCATTATAGGTTTTCAGTGCAGGCCTACGCCGTCACATATCAGCGAACAGCAAGCCGTTAGCTACATATAGCTACATAATCGAGTAAAGACATGGCCACTTTAAACGATCATTTTTGTCAACGCCGCTGACAGACAATACGAAGTCCAGTTCTTGTTCTAAAGTCTTTGATTGAAAAATTTTGAATCCATCAGACCATCGCACAACTTCTCGTTCGACCACTTAGACGCAATCTCAATGGAAATGCCCCGCGACTAAACACACACGCCTACAGTCTACACGACACGCTCTGCTGAAGCCGTCACGCTCGACTTAACTCTGCTTGGTGCTTCGCTCCGTCGACTTGCCGCCCGGCTTCAGCGAGATCAGAACGAAGAAGCCGAGAGCGACTAAATGCCAAAAGAAGTACATGTCCCTGTAGGAAAGCACGCAAAGTTCTCATTAGAACGTTAAATATATACATAGAAGTTACACAATAGAATGAATAGAAAAAATGGAAGCTAGTATTGGCATAAACAGAGCAAAATTTTTTTACGTACTATGTAAACCTATAACAAGGTAATCCAAAGCTGTGATAATACGCATCGCTTGAAAAAATAACAAGAAAGAAATTCACAAACGCCAGAGAATAATTTATGGCAAAACACGTATATAGTTTCACAAAGAAAACCATTCCAAAGTCAATCCGTATCTACCTCGAGAGCAGATTAGAAAACACTGAGAAATACTTTTAGTATTTAGCGCCACATAATTTATTAATGTTACACTATGCAAGTTTATAAAATAAGTTTTGAGCGGCGCCAACATCAAAATCGCATTTTTAGGTCACGAAGATTTCATTAATTTATCTCGATTCCATCAACGACGCCATCCCTCACCAGTAGACGTAGACGGAGGGCCAGAACTCGAGCAGGACGAAGGGGAAGGTGAGGTAGCCGAGAGTAATGCGCGTCGTAGCGTAGGTGATGAGGTCGTAGAGGCGCGCCTTCGTGGAGGATGTCTGGAACCAAGGGCGCACCACGCGCCGACCCTGGGTAACAGATCCAAAGAATTCACACAACCAGGTATTTTTATGAAAGCGGCACAGTCGACATTAATAACTGTTGACTTTATACGAAAGCTACAGAACGTAGCCATGACTGTAAAGTTATCATGCATATGCTGCAGTAGGCAGGTAGCTAATGTACGCCTGCATATTTCAGGCAAAGTCATGATATGTGCCAATAACGGTTTGTTGTCATACGCGAAGTCCAGTCTTGCTCTGAAGTCCTTGATGAACTCCTGGAGTAAATCATTTAAAACTTGACAAGCATCATGAAAAAATCAAGCAAAAGCTAGAAACAGCAAAAGACGCATTAAAAGGCAACCGCACATTTTCCTGAAGAATGTCTAAGTAAATTTCTCAAAGAGCGAAGAATATGATGAAAAAACAAGATTATGTAGAGCAAACAAGAGGCTGTACCGTGCGCGCGACGTATATGAAGAGGCCGCCGAAGAGAAATGTGAGATAGTAGCCGGCGTAGAAGCCGTGCCAGGACGCGCTGAAGAGGAAGACAAGCATGCTGTTGTTGTAGCGCTCGTACACGATGAGGCGCAGCCACTGCGTCGTCATCTTGTTCCAGTTGTCCAACAGGACCTTGAGGCTCGTAGACAGCTACATCCATGGACAGCAGAACCTTAACTATAACCCTTCCTAGTACCAGCAACACCTTGAGGCCCGTCGACAGCTAAATGGGACAAGCAGAACCTCAACTATAATCTTTACTAGCATATATCCTGAATTTAATGTGTTGATACGGAAACTGGGCCTTTGGCCTCCAAGAAATATATGCTAAACAAGATCCTATATACGCATGATACATCACAAAGAAAGCGGAGAGACATTTCCAAGAAATTCTACCTCAACTTGGTATATGTTTGCATTCTCCAGAAGGTCCCAGTTGACTTGGCCGTTAGCGTCGTAACAGAAGCCAAGGCCGGCATTGGCGTTTATCGCTTCAGCTGGAAGCAAAAATAGTTGCACAATTTAGTTTGAAGTATGATCCGCTGTTTGAAGCTATCATCATAAACCTACACAAAGACTAATAATAATAATAATAATAATAATAATAATAATATGAAAAAAACATGATACAACAACTCTCTCATGCGACATTTTTTATTGTACAATTGCGTATTACATTTTTAATTGACAACTTTTTAATTGAAAATTTGCGCAAGGGCGCGTGCATACAAAAAACTACAAAAACAACAGGACTTAGTATTGAGATACATCGTTTTCTCATTAAAAAAGGAAACTTGAAATCAATTTGCACTGAGGTAATGGAAGAAGCTGACAAACATATTTACTACCTAGTTTCCAAGCAAAGTAGTACTTGTGTCTTTGCAGCGATGTGCAGAGATAAATATACCAGACGCGATAGAGGATATTTCGTGTTCGAAACTCTGCGTCTAAACATACACAGAAAGCAGAAAACTGGTTTTACCCTGATACGTATAATATGGAAGCGAACTTCGACATAAAAGCATACTCAAAACTCTATTTATTAATGGAACTGACATATTAGAAAAGTCGTTTTTTCATTTATCACGCAAATAGTTCAATGCGTGTGGCATTGCATTCGACCACTAGTGAAAACCAGCTGTCTCTCATTTAACACAACATGATAATAATGTGAGTTCTAATTGGAAGGCGCATTTACCAGTTCTCAAACACACAACATACACGCTTTCCTGGCGCATTCAAGGTCTACGCGGAGGTAAGCCGTATATTCGACCATATTTTCGTCCGCATTTCACCTTATGCAGCGCATCCCCCTGTCTCGGTACCTTAGCTTCCATACCCTTTTCAATCTAATATTCAGAGTCTGTCAGTTCAGTATTTATCCATCCAATAATCCATACACTGCCATACAGACTCATAAACCATTTCTCGTCCCATCGTCAGGATTCCTTCTTTTTAAAGAATTGACCCATGAAACTACTATAATAATAATAATGATGAGTTTAGAGTCCGTTTAGGCGTCTAGTGACGTCATCGTCAACCCGATGACTAGATACTATCTCATTCTCTCTTTGCCACGCTTCAAATCGTGTTGTAACCAATGAGGCGAGGCAGACTCACCCATGACATAGGAACAGCTGAAGTAGGGAGCAATTCCCATTGAGATCCCACAACAGATCAGCATCTCCACCATCTTCCGAACGACAAAACTCTGAGAACGAAATAGCAGCAACAAAACTACAATGGGTCATTTCAAGTCCACGGTGTTACGATTGAGTTAGAGTTGAGTTAACGATCGACTAGATTCACATTCATATTCATATTTTTGCGTTTTCTGTCCGTTTGGACATTATAATGTTATTCCGTATGTGAATATGAATGTGAATCTAACTTGTACAACGTTAACTCAACCCCAACTCAATCGTAACACGGTGGACTTGAAATGACCCAATGGTTTGCCAAGATTTTCTAATCATGTGCAGTGACCGGATTAACACGATCATTGTTTCAATCAATGTTTTGCTTTGTTCTTTGGCACAAAATATAGCTCTAAGCAATTTTGCAACGATCTAAGGCAAAAAATGAAACAAGGTGCTCCTAAAAAACTTCTGCCAAGTTTTTCTCCAATTTCATGCAAAGAAGAAAGAAAGTTGGAAATTAAAATAACAACAAAATAGACTCACGCTGGGATCTTGAGGAGATGCTTTGCCATCACCCTCTGCACCGTTTGCCTAAAATACAAAACTGACAGTCAACACAAGAAATAAAATAGGAAGAAAAGAAGCAGAGAAGAAGCCAACTGACCCAAGCACAGCGCAGCTTCAGCTAGCGGCCAATCAAGTTATTTGGCGTAATACAGTCTGTAGCTTTGTCCGAAATATCAAATTTTTCTATTTGATAGCGTTCATTACATTTGTTGATAATATATTTTGCAAGCAATGGTGATAAAACAGTGACAATATTGTAACCCATGGAAAATTTTGACATCAGAGCCATTACATTTAACTTTGATCAACGTTCGGATAATGGCTGTGCACCTTGATGGAGGGCGATCTGAAGTTGGTTCCCTCGATGAAAGCTGCGTAGTCCCTGTAGAAGCAGAACGGGCCGCACAGGAGACCGTTGAAGCTCCACGTGTAGCTCGAGAACTCCAGCAGTGAGGGCACTGATCTATAAAGAGAAAGAGCGTGTGCTGCATAGCTGCATGTGTACCTGGAACACTCCGACAATGATGGAGCTGGTCTACATATAGAATAAAACTGATTTGTGTCTGGAGAATTCCGGCTGCAATGACGAAATTGATCTATAAATAGAACAAAACTGCGAGAGTAGCCTACAGGCAAATGTACAAAATATCGCATCGCCACCTGTTGGAAACTCCGCACCGCCACACCTGATAACTGTCCTGAATGATTACGTCATGGCGCTAAGTATACACATTTTACTTTGTAAATATCTCTCCAATATAGCTGCTTAAATGAGAGTTATCCAAATAACCGTAGATTACTATCTCCGTAACGAATCAAATCGTTTAGAAATAGATTTCACATCTATTTTTCACTGCGCGTCGCCTGGTCAAATAAATACACTGTAACTTTGGATCAAATTTCAACCATTCGTTGAGCAACTGGCTATAACAGAAATAAAATATATTAAATATAATGCCCATATCGAACATTGGGAGTTAACTCTGAGTTGGTTCAATAGCCGAATTGTCTGCTAAGAAAGCGACTTCATCAAACGCTTATGTCTAGCGTGACGTCACGTTTATAAACAGATAATCCACCGATTTACCCAACTGATAATCCACCGATTGATGCAACGCGCAGTTAACTCGCAATGGTGATATGGGTCTAAGAATGCTTCATGACTCCGAATATAACATCTGCATTCTTACTGAATGGAGAGCTTCTGTACGATGGGCGACTGTTTGATGTTGGGATCGCGCAGCCTGGCCTTGCCATCGACGATGTTGTACGCCAGGCTCGTCAGTCTCTGAGTGCTTATCATCAGCGGTCTAACAGACAGCGAAAATTGTCCTACAATGCTTTGAAACATGAGTTCCAATTAAATTCGCATTCTCATTAACATTGAATTGATTGACATGATTGATAAGATTAACCAAATTGATTAACAATGACTATGATGCATGACTAACAGCAATAGATATGGCTGTTGGACTCAGTGTGCACAATACATCTCTCCGCAGGTGCATATGACTTAAGGCACTTTAACTATACAGGAGGGCTATGTGAGATTGCTTTAAAACACATGTTAAGACATTAACATGCAGCAAATGTGTTGACAACAGGTGGCTAGTTAATTTGTTAAATTTATACAATAACAAATCGTATTGTAAGTGATAAAGTTAAAGTTTCGAAAGTTTTGAAGTTATTGAAGGCTTAAAGTTTTTTTTGCACCGTTTCGGTTTTTAACACTGAAGTTTGTCAAATGGATAAGTCATCCCATCGTGGCCATGGTACATGCAATAGACGGGACAGACAAAGAGGCAGCCCGTGGGGGGGAGGAACGAGGGAGTAAATAAAGGGCTAGAGGAGTCCCCCTCCCCCCCCACCCCCTAGTACTGACCCTGTGATGTCGAGCGTGTAGCCGCCGTAGTCGTAGTACATGCGGTAGACGTGACAGACACAGAGGTAGCCCATCGCAAACACAACGACTCCCTTTTCCATCAGACCAGGCCGGAGCGTCCTCATGAGGACCAAGCACACGACCGACTGGATCAAAAGGTGCTTCACCTGGCTGAACGACGCAACATCAATTACAATATTAATTTAGTCAAATTCCGTAACCATTTATTTATTTCGCCACTAAGGCAGACAATGAACGCAACAATAGCAAGCAGATTAATATCATATGATTCGATGATCCTATGCCCGAGCGATCCAGATCATCTACATTTAATTCTGGCTTATACTGCATACGGCATTGTCTGCAGCAGAAAGCCGAATTAAATGTTAAAAAATTCATTGCTAATTTGACTAAACCTCAAATCAACTCAAAAATTGTGGCCTCAGATTAACCCTACAATCGCGGCAAAATCACCACTGTTATCTCAGTCTGATCTTAGCACTCTCACAATAAAGTTCAAGATCTAAAACTGGGATAAAATTACATTCCACCTAGATGTCTGCAACTCATTAAACGACTGCCAACGACCTAATCTACATTCTAACCGTCAGTCTTGTCTGCAATAATTTAGACAAATATTGATCCCGATTCAAGCGACAGTGTTGAAGAGTGTAAGCCAGGATTAAACTCTATTATAAGTATTGACATCAGTGTTCTTTGCAGTTGAGCCGAGAAAGCCAGTTGAGAAATCCTGTACTAGATCAATTGTCATTATTGATTTTAACGCAATTGGGTGCACCATTTCTTGGACCTCTTGCTCTTAAACTGGCACTTGAAAGTTGCATCATTGCTATCATATGTGAATCCGCTATCGCATATAAGCCATCGCTCGCTATAGATAAATCTGATTAAGATGATTAATGATTAATGATGATTAATCTCCTCATCCTAGACTGCCATGCAAGAGGCTAGGTAAATATCATGCAATACCCCAATAAATGAAGCACACATAAATGTTACACTGTGATAACATAACTATTAGAAATACAGGATTATAATTATTAACACAGGAAGAACAGCGCCACAAAAATGGCAAAAATTAAGCAACTGAAGATAAATCTAAATTTTTGTAGTAAATTAAAAGTAGAATTTAAGTGGAACCTTCCAAAGCAGAAGACTGCGAGGGACAGGCCGACGAGTATTTGAACAAAGTGTCTGGTGGAGGGGGAGACCCTGTGCGGTCCCAGCGCGGTCCTGAAGGGGAAGCCAAGCAGCAGCGCAACCAGCTGACAGATGAGGAAGTTGACCTGACACCACGGCACATAAAATTATAACATAATATTATAATAAACTAAAAACAAACTTTCTTTTCTATTGAATAATCTGTTAATGTCATCTTTTCACACAGATTTACACGTTTTCGCTCGCACTGATCAGGACTGCTGACGCTTGGTTTTTATGGCCGGATGCCCTTCCTGACGCCAACTAAATAAATAACTATCTGGCACGAGATTATCAGCAAGCGACACTTGTGTGTTTAACAGCCTTGCTGAATACGACACCCTTAACTACAACAACACAACGCCTTAGCGCATTTATGTCTGCATCATAAATTAACATAATCTTACAGATAGTACTAAGAAAAACCCCTTACAAAGATGACGGGTTGCAAGGCAGTAGTAGCATTAAGTACCTTGTCGATAGAGAGGCCGGAGAATTGAGAGAGAGGCTCCAGCAGGTTCGACCCATCAAAGAACTCGTTGACAGCCGGGCCCGACGCAACCTCCGCCACGGCTGCATCCATGCTTGAGATTCACACTAGATATCCACCTACAGGAATAATTCGCTCTTCGTATTCGTATAAAACTGTCCCGTTGGTCAAGAATAGACAGAATACCTATGAAACAAAGGATAGATCATAATTAATCGTTAATACGATACCATATTATTCATATCTACGCAATACAAAGCCGAAAAACGTTGAGTAACAGATTACAAACACTGCACCCACTACTTAACTACCGACCCCATTTACCGACCCCGGAAGGATAGGTCTGAAGGCCAATTTTTAAAGCCGTGATAGGCCTAGATTCGCCTAACCTGTCCTATATAATCACAAAGCAAATCTGCACACTTTAGACATTCAACCAGGATCGCCTAGGACGTGTGCGCCAGGCAGTCAGTGCTCGCCACTAGACCAACAAAACTTGAGCTAACAGAATTGAGCTTCAACCTAAGTTAGGCAGACAATAAAAAATACTTTATTTATATCAAATATAATCATTGTTCTTTTATTTGTTCTTGACCATGTGATAATCTATTGGCACACCAATTAAAAGATCCTAGCCAATAAAAAAAATTCACAAAATATTAATTGCATTGAAAAATGCATGAAAGGTATACATTAAAGGCAAACAATCACGTTTTCTGTGATTGTTTGTCTCCGACTGATTGGCACACATTCTATCTGTTGTTCGTTGTTAGATAATGCCCTCGCACGATCTCACATCATGACATGATCATCGAATGGTAATCACTGTGCGAATCTTTAGTGCGAAGGTCATTCTGCCTAACAATAATTATATTAGGCTAGAATGGAGACAGAAATAAGCATGAGGGATTGGGGATCTTCAACACAACAATAAATTCAAATTATTAGTAGCATGCTGACTTGAAGCAGGTCGGGAAATTGAAATTAACACTTTTGTTTTTTAAAGTTTAATCGTCAGCAAGAGTAGGGAAGGAGGAGTGGTGGCAGATGGTAAGCTCAAGGGGTGTCACTATATACTTTATATTGAGGCACGTATGGAGATAGCGTGGGCGAGGCTCTTCCCCGCGGGGCAAACCAATTACAACCGTCCACAACTTGATTGACAAAGTCATGAACTACATACATCCAATCGCAATAATTCAAAGTGATTACCCATCATTCAAATAAACTTGCGTTTTTTCCTAAAAGTCCATCTTTCTATAGCACTGCAAAGTTTATACATCGGTATCCAAAGGCTTCTATTTCTGTGGGTAAACTAGATAATTATAACGATTATATTACAGGTTTTAGTATTTTCATTAATCCTAAGCTCTAGTAATTTGTTGATATTATAAAAAAAATGTCTTTGAGAATTGTCGCCGAGTGAGTCATGTGGTTTGTCAATAGACGACTATATTTAAATTATATTTCTAATTTTTGTTTAATTGTCTAAAATTTAGCGTGCTTTTTTCGTATAGTCTAGATTTTGATTTATCTTCTTTATTTTCGCCGAACTGTCTCTTTTTGGTATCGCGTTTACTCAGGAATTATTAGTCTCATTGTCCTGAAGGTTCTGAGACAAGTTTTCAGATTTTTGTGCGTAAATTGGCGAAGCATCAGTATGGTCAAGTTGACACCGGAGCTAATCGCGCAGGCTGCGCAGTACACTAACGCCATCCGGGACCGCGAACTGGACCTGAGGGGTAAACCCGCTAGCCATGCATATTTGACTTTTTCTGTTAATGTTTCTACTTTTAAAATGTTTGAACATTGCGTTTTAATGGTTTTTTTTACTTGAGCGATAATTTGGTGTTTTACATATAATTTATAAAACTGATGTTGGCTATCTTGTTTTCGCGCTGACTGCATCGAGGACTTATATTCAAAATATTCTTGCGTCTCTCAATCGTTGTGTGTTTGATGACTGTTTGGGATTGAGGTTGTTATTGTATGGTGAACTATGTAATTTCTTTTATAATGCAATGATACCTAGAGCCTAGAGGGTTGCTCTGTGTAATAGAAATGAAGCTGTGCGTAATTTTTTATGAGACAAATTGTAGATATTTATTGTAAATGTACGTTCAGTTAATGCAGCGTTCAGCCTGTTAAGGCAGTTATTGAGGTATTGGCATAGACTATTTGGATTTAATTGAGTGCGGGCTATATTGTACGTCTCGTTAGTTTGTAGTATTAATTGTCAGCATCTGAGATATTGCAGCATGTACATTGAATGTTAGTTTCTTGCTGTCTTTTTGTTTCAGGGTTCAAGATTCCAACCATTGAAAATTTGGGTACAACGCTGGTGAGCAATGTTGTAATTAATTAACGCCAAATTTAATAAATTTATTGTCACACAGCGATTTAAATTTCTGATACCGTGTCTGTCTTCCTATTGTATGGCTGTAATGATTTTTGCTTTAAAATATGATTGATAGTAAATGAAGACTATAAATAATGTATTTGTTTTATGGCACTAATGTACCCTTGATTTTGATATGTAATTTTGTTATTGTTGATTGCATTTCTTTATTTTGAAATCAATATAATAGCGAAGCACGCACTGTAATGTATTGTTATTATTTATTTACAATATGTGAAATTGTAAATGCTATATTTTCTACTAATTGATTTGTTGTCTTTACAAAAATTGAAATGTCCCTTGCAGGATCAGTTTGACACGATAGATTTCTCGGACAATGACATTCGGAAAGTCGACGGGTTTCCCCTTCTGCGACGACTCAAGTGTCTTCTGCTCAATAACAACCGTATCACGTTAGTGCATTGTGGCCTGCAAACAAGGTTTTAGCTGTAAATTATTGAAGATTTTTGTTTGCCTTGACTGTTTATGTAGCACCGTTTTGTTTTTGACTATCTATTGAGCATCGTGTCATGAGTTAAATTGTCTCGTTCACTCCTCAGCATTATGAGGTGTATCTTCTTCTTTAATTCGGGAACCGCCGCTGATAGCTGAGTCAACTAGCGAGACGTTAGCAAGTTTACACAGTTCTGACTCTGGATCAGAGCGTTTTAAAATTATATTATATATCAATTGCGCTGCACAGCCGTAATGCAGGCTCGTAATCTGGCCTGTGATTAGTGCATCAGGGGACAATTTGCAGGAGTAATTAAGAAAATTCTGCTTGAAAAGCAAAAAAATGTGATAAAAATTATGAAAATTTGACAAGATGTTTCAAAATGGGCCAATACGCCGTGAACTGGTTGATTTTGAATCATGGGATTGCCTGCTGCTGCGATAGTGTTAGGTCAGTTCTGTTTTGTGCGTTGGTTAGGAGGGTAGCGGAGAATCTGCATACCAATCTGCCAAATGTTGACAGTCTCATTCTGACAAACAACAACATTCAAGAGTTGGGTGATATCGACTGTCTCGCTACTCTCAAACAACTCACCACTCTCAGGTGATAGTATGATCAATCGGCGAAGTGTGTCAAAGGAATATATTCCCATGGCAAAGTGAAGTCGCTCTATTCAAAATAAATTGATTTTCTTGATATTTGCGGGACTTGTGAAGCATATAATTTTGCTATGGGATTTCTTGGCTCACTCTGTACATAGAGCGTTGAGCAATTTTAACTGCGTTATTTGTTTGTACTAACGTTAAAATTTAATGATGAATGATAGTTGCTAACGTGAGCAATGACTGCGGCTGAAAGAAGAAGAAATGATGATTTTGTTGTAGTTTACTTTTATATTCGATTACCGTGTGGCCTAGATTGATTAATTGAAAGTACTTGTGAGAGGTTTTTTAACAAAGGGTTCTTATTATGCCTCTCCGCAGTTTGCTGCGCAACCCTGTGTCGCGTCTGAAGCACTACCGCCTGTATGTCATTCACAAGCTGCCGCAGCTCAGGCTGCTCGACTTCCAGAAGATTCGCCTGCGCGTGAGTGGAGCTGTAGGCCCTAACAAAATTATAGCAATAGCATATTAATAATCCGTTTTTGTGACATTTGTTGTCAAAAGTGCAAAAGTGGCGAAGTAGCAAAAGTGGCAAAGGTTTCAAAAATGGGCGATTTCTTTGCAGAAGCTGGGTTTTTTTTGCGATCCGAGTCCTGTGATGCCAACAGTAATAATAGAGACGATTTGCTTAAATCTGGAATAGCTTTGAGTTGTTTATGTTATTATTTAATATAAGTGAAATCCACGTGGTGTAGCAGAAAATGTTTGGGACTCATATTTCTTGAGTCAATTTCCCCCTGATTGACTACTAGTGCTGTTGGACCTGGCGGGTATGGTCTCGAGTTTGAGCAATTGAGGATGATATTTGAACTTCTCCTTAGTAGATGTGTGATTTGTCAATTTATGAAATAAGCTATTTTTTATTCTACAAATTTTAGGGACAGAAATGAAAGAATTTTGCTGATGTAACGGCTAATAATACTCGTAAAATTTAATGCATTTATTATTGTACTCTGTGCATAGGAGAAGGAAGCCTCTGCCGCACTCTTCAAGGGCAAGAAAGGCGCTGCACTTGCGCAGGCTCTTGGCAAGCGCGCTCGCACATTCGTGCCGGGCGGCCCTGTGCCGGCTCTAACCAGCGCAGCCGGCGCAGCGCCAGCCACTGAGGCAGGCGCACCGGCCGCTGCTTCACCGGCTCAGCCTAAGCAGGACATTGAGGCGATTAAGGTACAGATGGTGTTCCTGGGCAGCAAAACTGGCGTTAAATTGAATTTTATAATATATATAATGGAATAATTGAATCGAATGAACTTGTTGGCATCAAGGGGCTCTGGTAATGTGAAAGACAGAAGAGCAAAAATTATATAAGACTAAAGTTCTAACGTTGCCTACTTCAAATCAGTAGCCTGACAATGAAATTGATTGTTACATGATGCTGTTGTAGTCGGGCCTGGAAGGAACCTTTTTGAAGCGTGAAGCTGTTTTACATACATTCGCAATTATTGCGATGCACTGTAGACTTTTACACGCCATCACATAATTTCAAGCATGGTTGTGGCAACAGGATGTCGAATTGAAATTAATTTTAAATTTATTATTGTTTTAATTATGGCCGCTGTGCCTGCAGGCCGCCATTGCCGCAGCGACCACTCTGGAGGAGGTGGAGCGACTCAACAGGATGCTGCAGTCGGGCCTGATACCAGGCCGCGACACTAGTCTGCCTCTCGGCCCTGGCGTGCAGGCAGCGGCGGCGGAGGCCATGACAGTCGAGAGCAACGGCAGCAACGGGATCGACAAGCACGTGGGTAGGTGATGGGTGTTTATCTTAAGTCACGCTCAGAAATATTGTGCGCCGAGCTTTAAGCTTCGTTTTCAATTAATTTTCTGTCGCTAGGAGGCACAAAATTGGTACTGCTAAAGAAGCCAGAGAACTGGTCAGAATTGGTAGTAAAATCGACGACATGCTCCTCGTACCAGAAAGGCTAAGAACCCTACTGTAGCATACGCATCTTAAAGTATGTGTGGATGCATAGATATTGGGCTCTCTGAGTATATGCCACAAGCCTATTTTGTCTGCTGATGCTTGAACCATTGACATTTTGTCCAATTTGAATAGCATTTGATTTCAGAGTTCTAGGATAAAGTGAGGCGTTTTTGATGAACTGCCTGTGTGATATTTATGTCGTAAATAAGATAATGTTTTTGTAATTAGCTCTTGTGAGCCATGAAGTTGGCTTGGCAGCGAAGTGCCTAGCTAGGCAGTTTTAGTTTGGTTAGAAAACATCTGGTCATCCGATTTCGTCTGAATGCAAATCTGTAGTTTATTCTCTGTCGTAGAATGCTATTCAGGAGAAGTATACTGACTATCAAATCGTTACCTTAGTGCAATAAGGGCCTAACTCTGACTTTCGCACTTAAAAATGTAGAAATGTTAAGTAAAATATGCTGCACATCGTGCAATAAAGACCTAACTCCTAGCCATAGTATATCCCAATTCTACAGCACGCGAAAGACATAGGCTTCTATTGCTCGCATTACATTTCATTTCGTTTTTTTTCATTTAACTCGGAAACGGGAATCCTGAGTTAGGCCCTTATTGCTCTAAGGTAACGAAATTTAACTTTGTTTGAAGGGTTTGCTACTATTTAGAACTGATGATGATAATGACTAAAGTCTCTGCAGGTACTCAGTGATAAAAGAGATAAGTGTCACTGGAAGACAGGTAACCGGTAGCTAGCGTCTCTACTCAGTTTATTTTGCATCTTTTCAAATTCTACATTTACCCCGATCAGATTCTCATGCATTTCAAGCAATATTCCACTGTTACTGCATTTAATTGTGTGTGAAATTCATTATTAAATGATCATATAAGAATTAACAAATTACGGTTGTTTTGAATAGAATTCCGAAGTAATTATATTGTCTATGTTATCGGTAAATGCACTATTGTCTTCATGCTTCATGCAACGTCATTGGACGCCGAATCAGGCTAACCAACTCTTGTTATTACAAATTCGATTAGAATTTTATATTTTATATTTCTATCATGCTGTTTATCTAATTTTGCACTGTTTGATGTTGTTTCTGTGTACCGTATTGTAACTTGTGGTTTTTCCTCCATTTTGTAAAAGAGAAATTGCGTACTAATTTCAACGCATGATTTTGATTATATTGAGACTTGGCATTATTGTTCATGTTTCAGCGGAGGAAGAAGAGGAGGAGGAGGAAATGGTTACAAACTGATCACAGTACTGGTTTTGGTTTGTTTGTAATCAGTCTTGGATCAGGAGTCAAAGTTTTCTGCCGATGGGTTGGTTTGAGTTGTGGGTAGTTATACCAACCTTAGCGCAGGCTATTGTCGCTGGTATCTGACTGCATGGCAGCTCTGACCTTGTACAGTGTTGGTCGTCGACCATTTTCTACGATAGTTTTCATTCAGACACGTACCTTATTTAGTTTTGTTGGGAGAGGCTAGTGGATGAGATAAAATTGTTCTACTGGATACAGATTAATAAGTACTGCTATATATGTTTAATTTCGTTACTTGTGTTCTTGGTCACTAAATTTTACTACTATTCAGCAGTAAAGCATTGAAAAGGTAAATCTGTTGGTTGAAATATTGAGGGTTTTAAATGCCGGCTAGTAATTTTTTTTGGTGACTACCGTGTCTTGCTTGAATTATTCACACTAAGACTAAAACCTCTGCTAGTAAAACGTAGAAATTTAACAACAAATTTACCTTTGTTGATAACAATTCACCGCGCAAGTGATTTGTAAACATTTGTCTTTGGTTTTTGCAGGTGCTGCAATATTGGATAGCTGATGTTTGCATTGGGAAAGGGGTGGTGGATAAAAAAGTTTTTAATTGAGAAAAAAAGATTAACTAATTGAAATTTGGGTTGAGAATGTGAAAAGAAATTATTGATTGAAATTTTGCAAACATTTAAACTTCATTACAGTTGAGTAAAACTGATTTATTTGCTTTTGAAAAATGTAATCTGATATTTTGGTTTTATGAACAGATACTACACAGTGTAAACAATTGTCGGCTAAAATAGAATTTTTGTAAGTCAAAAATATTTCAGGAGAACATTTGTGAACTACACTATTTTTTGACCAACATCAGAAACTGCACTTCTAAATTCAATAACAGATACTACACTTCTAAATTCAATAACAGATACTACACTTCTAAATTCAATAACAGATACTACACTTCTAAATTCAATAACAGAT
>JAQIWG010003072.1:0-18740 GCA_034695025.1 Chamaedrilus cognettii
TAAATTGTAAATTGGCATCTAATATTACGCTAAAATATGCAGTGTAAGTTTCTTATATTATTAGTATTATAAATTTCTTAATAAGTTGTTTAATACACAGGGAGCAATCAAACTATTATTCAACTAGGCCCAGAAAGGTCGCGGTCATAGATTGCCATAGACGCCGGAAAAGGGGGGGCAGGGAGGGCAATTGCTTTCCAATCCCTTTTTACTTGAAAACGGTTAAATAATATGTCCCCTTTTTATCCAGAATTTGCTACAGTTTTCGTAGTATGATATCATATAATAGCAAAGGTTTATTTGTATGCATATATATATATATATATATAAGTTGTACGTTTATTAATGGCCTAGTGCAACAATGACAGTAGGCTCCATGAAAACTGTGCTTAGCGTAGGCTTACAAAAAGCTGCTGAGCGATGAAAAAATAAGATAATTTAGGCCAAAGTTTATGATGACCGATAAAGTGTCGACCCAGAGTGAGGTCAGAGCCTAAAATAGAAGTAGTGACGTCATCAGCGGTTTAAATGTCCATCACGATTGTTTTCAATTTTTGAAGATAAAAAAAATTCCTATAATTCCGGTAAGTGTTCCCCTCGTCCTAACCGTAATTTTTCGTATCAGTAATGCACCGGTCTACATTTGAACCAATCTAGGGTATTATGCTATTATGCATTTATGCTACAACAGTGCTGAAATTCAATGTGAGATCAATATGCTATAAATAGCCTACACGCAAGATTAGGCCTGTGTATTAGGTTGGGCCTACACAAAACAGAACTATATCAACAGTGATAAAAACATTTACTACCCTCTCAATTTTACTTCTGGACTGATTTGTATGCAGTCCCTAATGAGATAGTGTACAGTATTAGTAGAATTCGACCGCGTTCCATTGACAGTTGATTCGGAGAAAATTGTTTGATATTGCCTATGGTAGACTCTAACCTATGCGATTGGAGATGGGGAATGAAAATCTTTTTGTCTGAATTGTAGGTGCGGCGATACAGGCGTTACAGGTTCATCAGCAAGGATGTTATGGATGTTATGCACTATGCTGTCGCTAGCTGCTAACCCCGTGCCAGATAATTATTTATTTGATTGGCGTCAGGAAGGGCATTCTGCCGTAAAGATCCCGCTCGTGCAGTCCTCACAGGGGCTCAAACATCTAAGCCTTTGTGAAGACATAGGCATTTTGGTAAAGCGTCCAAGAAGACGCTCCACAAAATATCACAAAATTAAAAAAATTCACTGATGAGCAATACACAGAAGCTCGTTCCATTGTGTGGCTGTACAGAAGGAGGCATGGCGGAGACCGCGGCGGCGCCCAAGGGGCTGCAGCTTCCCTCGGGCCCCGCTCAAGGGGGAGGGTCCTCTAACGACGCCAAACGCAAGTCGAGTTGGGGGTCGTTCACGCGCATCGTCGCTGTGGCAATCGACCCCAGCGCCAACGCGCGATTTGCATTCGAGTGTACGTCCCCCCCCCTTCCTTCTCTCTAATGTCTGCTCTCGCCCCTGCTCTCTGTCTCTGCCCTCCCCTCTATTTTGTTATCTGTCTGCCTTACTGGGTTGCAGATTTAGAAACTGTTGTCATCAATTTGACAAAATTTAGCATATATTCGTAATAATTTGTCAATTGATGTTTTGTTCAATAGCCTGTGCTGCATGAATGTTGCATGTGTGTTCAGGGTATATCAACAACGTATGGCGCAAGGACGACCTTCTTTTGCTCGTCCACTGCCCAGAGTCCCCCGTCCTCCCCTTCTTTTCCTTCAAAAGTACGTCGCCTATATTCACGCAGCGCAATGCATGGAGCTACTTATTCATTTAGCTCAGTCGATTTTTGCATATCCCTAGTACTTCATAATTCTATAGTAGAGTGCAGTGCGTAGAAACTGGCTTTCAGGGGTTAGGGTGTCATCGAGATGAATGACGCAGCGTGGCTTGGATATGGGTGCTATCCCAATGTAGCCAATGTATGCCTATAGATTTTATTTGTGAACATTTTATGCAGAGGTTTTATCCTATGTTGGACTGAGTGCAGGTTTTATCCTATGTTGGGTTGGGTGCAAGTCATATACTGGAGAGGGTGCAGGTTTTATCCAATTTTCACCTGTAGTTTTTTTTGTCCTGTGTTTGACAGCTGTTGTTATCCTGTTATATTTAATCCACCCGATATCCTCGATTATCCTGATATGGATTATTCTGATATCGGATATTTATTCCAGCCGATATCCTCTGCTTTTTATTCCGGCCGATATCCTCCGCTGTTCATTCCAGGTGGCATCTCTGGCGCGCCGGCGGATGAGTGGACCAAGCTGCTGACAAACATGAACGCCAAGACGAAGAAGTTGGAGGAGGACTACGAGGCCGAGTGTATGAAGCGCAAGGTAGGCGCACGCTACATGCACCCATGAACAGGAACAAGAAGAGAAACGAATGCGAGAACGTGTCTAAATTAATTGGGCTACAAGGACAATATTTGTTGCTATATCGTATTGAATACTGCATTTTTCTGCTGCTGTTAAATTTCAATTAAATGCAAAATTGTACAAGTTTTTTGATCGAAATGCATCATTCAGTGCTTTGCCACAATTGCATGTCATTCCGTAGCATTCAAAGCTACTATAGCCAAAGACTCTAAAGCTGCTTGGTCCTTTTTCTTTTTTTCTCTGATGAAAGAATCTTCTAAATGACACAATGACAAATGCAACGCAAAATATTGCAGAATCTAAGTGTCTGTCACTAGACGCATTGGCGTCTACTGACAGTCGCTTAGATTAATTTAATTTGAAGCCAACCCATCAAGTAAATCTCCCTCCATCATTGCCTAATGCCTGGTGCTACCCCCTGGTGCTACCCCCTGGTGCAGCTTAAGTACAAGGTGCGCGGTGAGTCATTCAAGAACGTGGGCGAGGGCATCTGCAAGATCGCCGAGGAGGAGGGGGCGGACCTCATCATCATGGGCACACGGGGCATCGGGGGCACCAACAGGATGTCGATGGGCGGCGTCAGTGAGTTTGTCGTTCGCTCGGCGACCATTCCCGTCGTCGTTGTGCGTGCCAAGAAGATGGCCTGAGCGTGGCGCAGCGCGCATGTGCGCTACACACGTAGCATTGGCGACACTGCGATATAGAAGTTATTGATATCTTGATTTAACCCAGTGAATCATATCTGGCCTACTTTAAATTTTAGCCCGAAAGGCAACTGGAATAAGACCCTAATCCTGCCCTGAGCCCATGGCTGGGATCAATATCTGACCAATTTTTTTGTCTCAATGCTAGTCGAAACATCCTCATTGTACTCTGAAGCTCAGGGTTGGAATTTGAATTGAAAATTGTGGGGGTTGATTGACAAATTACGTAAAAAACATAAACGCATTATAAAATTATAATAAGTTTTGTAATGAACTGGAAGCTGATTTTACTTATAAAATCAAGCCCTGCCCGACCCTAGTTAAATGTCTTGAGTGTGTCTATTATTGTAATGTAGCGAGTTGTCGCCAATGCTACATGGGTACACGTGCTTGGCCACGCACGGATCATGCAAGGACCATAGATGGATCATTCATAGACCATTTATGTGACATTGAAAATGCAGTGTTTATTGATTGACGCTGAGGCGATCGTTACGCAGATTGCAACAGACCGCTCTGTATGTCCTGTTTGTCTGGCGCTCACCGTACTGCCGCTGTCGGTATTACTATCCGTCGAGCTACGGTCGCGAATTTGCTGTAACACCGCGTTGAAATCTGATTTTATTTGAGCTTTAGTCGTTGTTATGTTACAAACTGTGATTGGTTTATATATGCAGCAATGTTCTTTCCAAGTATTATAGCAAGTAATGTGCAGTATGCTACTGAACGTGTGGAGTCAGATTTTGTTTGAGTTTTCAGCTCTTTTAACATTGACCCTCGCTGTGTAGACCTAAGCGTCGACAATGGCAGCTTTATTTATCTGATGTCTCTGATGACTGAAAAAATATAAATCTGTTCCGTTAACGCAAATTTCTCGCCTTTAACGCCTATAAATTCGTGACATCCGAAAATTCGTTGATGGACGTAAAAATAAAAAATAACTTAAATGCAGAATATTGGCTACTCGTTGAAGAAAGGCTGGATGAACGATGGTTGTGTTCTGGTGGAGTGTTCCGTTGTTATCGCACTAAACTGAATTTGAATTGTTGAACAATGCCGTTATTCTGACGGACAAGGTGTTGTTTACGTGAAACTGTCAGCTATTTTATAATACGCATTGTGATATATCCGCCGGGTTGTGTATTTGTTACTATTTCCGCTGCTGTAGGCTTCTCATCACAATGCGTACCGCAATCTTAATCTGAAAGATAAAGGGCTCTTATTCCCATATTCACCTTTGTCAGTAAATCAATAACTTTTTGAAGTTATTCGATAACCAATGTGACAATAGAAACGGAGAAAAGCCACTTCATCAAAAGCCTTGCAGTTGCATCCGTATTTATTTTAAAATGCAATATTTCACTTTAATACCCGTATCTCATTGGTTGCTGCATTAAAGTGAAGCAAATTCTGAAAAAGGCTTCAAAATAGCGCCATGCCAGGCACTCGTCGAGGCTCGCTGCGTGTCGAGGAGGAGGCTGGAGTGGATGCTTTGCTAAGCAAAGTCGCAAAGTTGCAAAGTGCATTTTAACTAAAATATCCGACTAGGGGTTAACTGTAGAAAATAGGCAAGGCTTAAAATAGGATAGCTCATTTACAACGCATAAACAATATCATCGGGACAATAATGCAGCCTCAATTATTACACTAAGAATACAAGAATTACTTAAATTGCAGTTTTTTCTCAAGGTTCATAAACAAAATATCAATTTAACCATGGTAAGATAGTCTTATATGTAAGAACATAATTTATAGATATAAAATTTCAAATTTGTGAAATAGTTAAATTTTAGATTATTAAAATTCTTTCAGTTTATTAATCTGTTACTAGAAAATTGACAAAAAACGAAGCAGTTTTGACACAAGAGAACATGAATCAACGCAGACTAAGAGAGCTCAAATCACAATGACACGCAAATTCAACGCTTGAACTTGCTACGCCTAGAAGGCTACGCACGTAGTATACACAGAGGCCTGAGCGTAGTACATTAATTATCCATTTAGCCGTAATGTTCACTATTTACAAGTCTGTAAGACCTCTCACACACCGAGACATTGGTATTACATGCGCAGAAATACGTGCTCTATAATATACTGCATAGGCACCCGAGTGACACTAAGTCCCTGATCCACAAACTTCCTTGCGTACTACACTAATCACACTCACGTCTAGTTGCTCGACCTCGATTTGAGTGCGAATTTAAGTGTGATTTAGTTTTCGTAATCCGAAGTAACCAATGGGACTCCATGAAAGTAATCTATTGAATCGTCTCATTGGTTAATTTGGATCACTAATTCGGACCGCAGTTAATTCGCACTCAAATCGAGGTCGAGCAATCAGCCGTCACAGATTACTATACTTGGCCAAGTGATGAATACGCTTGTACACAGGCAGCAGATTGGATAAAGGAAGACTGCATAGAAATAGAACTTAATTGCAGGTTAGACAACAGCCTTGGCCGGATTTACACAAAATCAAACAGCATACATACAAGAAACACGAGCTAGCAAGCAGTTGGAGCTCACGACCCAACATTTAATCAGCAGTCACATGATGCTAACCAACACCTACTGTCAATATTAAAGACCGCTTCGGTAGATAAAAATCAAGCTAAACTCCCAGAGCTAGTTGCCAACTCCTAACGGGGTTGGTTCAAAAGGGGCATGTCGAGGGGGCGTGCTTTAGCAGTGGGGGGCGGAGCGATGTCAAAGCAGGTGACAAACATGATGCGCGCCTGCCAGGCATGTAGTCGCCGTTCCAGCAGGGCTGTGTCACGCTCCAGGACGGGCAGGTACCCAGGGTCCTCAGGGGCCAGGGGTTGGGGGGCAGCGCGCGCTGTAGCGCACAGCAAAAAACTGGCATAAAACGAGCGTCACAGTGCGCTTATCCACCGCGATACGTTAATACAAAGGTAAAGAAATTTTAAAAATATTGTTTAGCATATGTAATCTGTCACCAGTAGGACAGCAAGTTTTTAATGAGCACAGCAAGTTTTTAATGAGCCCTGCAAGCTTTAAATGTTGTACCATCTGCACCCTTACTATATTCAACGAGTAGACAATGTTGACAGTTTTACTATATCAGGATAATGACAAGATTAGCAAATACATAAGTACACACATTGAAGGTAAGCACAGCCTGAGTGGAGCATTAAGTGGCAGTACGTACGTTGCAGTGCACAGGAGGCTGGGTCCATCATCAGCAGTGCTGAGGACACGCGCAGCTCGCGCCTCAGTCGAGCCTGGTACTCAAGCAGCTCGTCGACTCGCGCTCGCTGCTCACACAACACCTGAAACTGTACGAGACACGCACACGCACACCGAGTGTTACTGCTGTACAGGGCGGTCGCAAACATTACAATGATGAAGCATATGATATAGAATATATCATATAAAATTACATACTTGTATTCATCACAAAGGTAGCATGAACCAAGAACACGAAAAACAAGAGAATTCTAGAATAATAATGAAGAAAAAAAATACAACATCGTCTACTGATACAACATCGATAAAGGTCAAGCATGCATAGAGGTCAAGAAACCATGGAGGTCAAACATGCTAAAAGGTCAAGAATTAATAAAGGTCAAGCATCCATAGAGGTCAAGAAACGTAGAGGTCAAGTATGCACAAAGGTCATGCACGCGCAGAGATCAAGCATGCACAGAGGTCAAGCATGCGTAGAGGTGCACGCTGTACCAAGCAAAAGTCACCTCCGCTTCCTTCTGTCTCCACCTCTCCCCCCCCTGCCCCCCCTGTCCCCCCTGCACTCCCGGCTCCTCCACGGCGCCCCCCCAGTCGCCCAGCGGGGGCTCGCCGCCCCCCCGCGCCCCGATGAGGACCCTCTGGGGCGCGACGGAGGAAAGGCGGGACGCTGCGACGCAGAGGGAGTTGTCCCTGGACCGCCCCCTGGCCGCAGGGGCTGACCGACTGCGCCCCTTGACTGAGCAACAGCAGACAACGGGGTCGTTATCGCGCCTTACTTCAGCTGGACGCACATTGTACCAGCAGCGCGGCAAATGCAGGATGCAAATATTCAAACTGAACGTATACGTAACACTAAAGTTCGCTACGCAAGCTGAGAATCTTGCCAGCAAGACAAAGACAGATATGCAATAATTATAGGAGGTTCGCTTGATGTAAATAGTTGATGGTTCCAACTTCCTCTAGTGACCGCTAAATTATTTTAATGAAAATTCATCATCACACAACAGAACCATATTATGTAGAAAATAGACTAAATGTGTGGGAGTGGGTACCGAATATAGATAGTCTACCGGGTTTGAACACATTAAAAAAAATTGTTTGACAATAACTGTGCTGTTTGACATTTTTACATTTATAGAGACTTAGTGCCAATTCATGAGAACAAAACCCCACTATACCTCTTTTTCTGAGAATCTTGACCCCCTTAACCTTTGTCCCCACTGCCCCCCCTTCGCTCGACACTGCCGCCGCCACCAACCCCCGCTCCTCGCTCAGCTCTCCCCCCTCCCTAAAAATCATGCTCTCATACCCGCTGCTACCCCCCACCTCGCTGGGTCCCCCGTGGCCCCCCCTGCCCCCCCCGGTCACGGCGCTGCTGAGCACACTGCTACTGTCACTGCCGGGGTGTGTGGAGGAGCGGGGCTCTGTCACGAGGTGATAGGGGGAGAGCAGCCGCCCATCCACTATCATCAGTCCTGAACCAGTAACGGGGGGGCTGCTATCCTCTTTCGCGGGGGAGTAAGGGGGGCTCCGTAAACCCCTGGGGCACAGCGGCACGCGCGCCTCCGACCAGGGCTGAGATTGGCATTCAGCGGAGGCAGCGGGGCAGTTTTTTGAATTTGGGGATGCAAATGAAGAATTTTGAGATGTGGAAGTTCGAGAAGTCCCACACAACAAAGGACTTTTAACGGCTGACCGCGATGGGCTGTGAACAGAGGGGAAGGACAGCCGAGAGTTTTCGTCGATTGAGCGACTACGCGCAGCAAAAGCTCGCTCGTGTGACGGTACGCGCTTGTCTCTCATTCCAGCAGCAGGTTCCAGATCAACGTCAGTCGCGCTCGATTTTTCCAAAAAATCCTCCAAGCGCCTGACAACTCCGTCTGCGGATAAAGAATCCTTTCCACGCGGATTCATCCCTCCGCGCTCACACACGATCTCATCCTCGTTGGAAGTTTCGTTTTCCAGCACCGCTGGATCGGATTGTGATGAATTCCCATGCTGTTTCATTAAAACCGCAATTTTTGACATTCGCCGCATCGCACAGGGAATTCGAGATGGCGATTCTGTCCTAACCGACATGCCATTGGCTGATTCTGCTCGAGTGGGCGTGGCTGACCCCGGTGACCTCGTCCTTACGTCCCCCGCCGATCCCCCCGCTCCCTGCCGAAACCTGTTTCTCGATTCCACGCCCCTAAGTTTCTGAAAGGACGACATCAGTCCAGCGGAAATCTTTCCGCTGTTTTTCGTATCACACTCGGCAAGAGAATTAGTGTTGCAGGACGGGCCTTGTGTGATTGGTGGAGATTTAACCTTCTCACCGCCAATCAGCTGCGAGGATGACCGGGTTGGCACCGGTGGGGGCGGGCGCTTGTTAGGAGACGCCTTTGCTACAGAGGAAATCGACTGCAACGAGGAATTTATTTTTGGTTTTTGCAGCTGAGTCGATCTTCTAGGAGTCAATGATTCAAGTGGAGAGATAGGAAGGGAAACATCGCCGATGCAGGATGATGTACTACTGTCCTGTCTCAGTGCTTCCTTAGATGAGAAAGAATTTGAAATATCTTTTAGATGAGTGCCTGGCGCGTCCAAGTCGTTCTCTTCATTGTGTATGCTCTCAGCCTTGCCACGAAGAACATCAGAATTTGTTCGCGCAAAATCCGCACTCACGACACACATCACAACAGATTCATCATCGTCGTCTCTGTTTTTATCCGACGAGTCCAATCCTTCATGTCTCCCCCTCCCTTCCTTTGCAAGCCCCGCTTCCCCCCCATCAGGCTCCGCACCCTCCTCATACAACAGACCCCCCCCTAGCTTCGTAAAGTCCACCTCGCCTGCAGTGTCCGCGATGAACGACTCGATCCGACTGACCGCAGCCAGAGACAACATCCCTCGGTCATCCAGAGAGCCCGCTCCTCCCGCCCCTCCCGCCTCACCCCCCCGGCGACCCCCCTCGCCCCCCGTTGGGCGCTTCTTGGCCCTGGTGCGGGGCCCCGTATCCCAGGCAGATTCATCGTCGCTGGAGGCGTAGCGGAGGCGCTGGAGACTCTCCCTCGACCCGGAATCGAGTTGCTCCTCCAGCTGAAGCTCGTAGATGGACTCACGATTAGCGAGTAACAGGGCGGCGATGTCCAGCCGCGACTCTTTGCGCCCCCCCGACCCCCCTGAGCCTCCTGACCCCCCCGGGCCCCCCGAAAACTCGGCGTCAGTCGCGAATTCTTTCGGGGGGGACGCGTGCGCTCGAAGAATGAGATTCGTCGTGGGGGGGATGGCAGAAAAGTGGGGAGCGGAAGTGTCTGTGCGATGGTTACCGTCAACTATGGTGTTCATGACGTCATAGTCTCCATTTCCCTTCGTAGCGTCATCCAGCGCAAAGCTAGTATTCATGACGTCATCACCCATGACGTCTTCGTCCGTGACGTCATCATGGTGAACGTCTACGACGTGCGTCAACATCGCGTTTTTCGCATCGTCGCGACTCGTTTCCAAGAAACCATCGCCCCATTGCGCCGACCCGAGGGGGCGCTCCACAAACTCCCTGCACCCCCTCTGCTCGGCCCCCAGGGGTCGCTCCCTGGGCAGTCCAACGAGTCGCGCAGTCGAGGCCTTTTGTATGCTCAGCACCCACTCGGCGGGGGGGTAGTGCTCTGCTGTCACGACCCCCCCCAATGGTTCAACGAAATTCTTTTCATTCAACGACTGGTTGTTGTGGCCATGCTGTGGAGAAGCATGGAGGTTGTGAGGATGGGACGCCTGATGATGCTGCTGGGGGTGGAAAGGTGGTAAGTAGGATGCATGAATTTGATCCGGGAGTTTTTCCGAGGACCCCACCCCACTGGATCGCTCCGGAGTGGATCGCTGACCTGGAGTGCCGGATCTCCCATTATTCATTGAGTGTCCGAGACCCTGGGGTATCCTGGAGGTCCCCACCCCCATCCTTTCCATCCCTCCACCGCTACCCCCCACAGATTGGCTACATTCTGTCGGCCATTTCTTTCCAGCGGAATTTGTCGTGTGCGTTTCCGATTGCATTCTGGGCTCAAAAATAGGCGCAATTTGATTCTGACGAAATTCAGATGGTCCGTCGACCCATTGCTCCTCCCCCCTCCCGACCCCCAGGCCCCCCTGGTGAATCCGGTGTTGCGGGGAATTCGGTCCGTCTATCCACATCTCGTTGGAACCATCAAAACCTCCGGCGAACCCACCTCTTGAACCTGTGCGCAGGGGAATCCCACTGCTGTGCCCCTCGCTGCCCCCCCCGGATGAAAACTTTGGCCTTGCCCCCTGCCTCGGCAAAAAAAATGAATTTGGTGTTCGACAAGGCACCCCCGTCAGACTCGACGCGCCCCCGCCATACCTTTCCCCCCTCCCTCCTTCCTCCTCTGATCCGTTATCGTTCTCCGACACGGATGTCAAACCGCGGCGCCGTGGCGAAAACGCGTTTGTTTTCACCCGACGCGTGGCACCCAGAGAAATACCCCCCGGGGAATTCCGCCCGGGGGAAATCCCTCCAGGGCGGGGGGGCCCCTCGCAGTCTGTGACAATGTCGGACCCGAGGTAGATGGCAGTGTCACAGGACTGCTCCGAGCTGGACGAGTAGTCTGACGCCCCGCCCCCCCCGGAGCCTCCCCCCCCGCTGCTGGAATATTCGCGGAGGGTGCCCATGCGTACTCCACAGCGCCGGTACACGCGGCGCACGCCGCTGCTGCACGAGGAACTGTCCTCTGAGCTCGTGCTCGCAAACTGTACACGTGCACAGAAATGAGTTCTCTGTAAAACATTCAGTAAAATGAAACAAAAAATGTTTTGTATCTTATTTTCTTAGCCTCCGTTATCACCAACTATAGACTACCCTTGCCAAATTGACAGTTGATACAAATCTACTCAACTCTAGATACTTGTATGCCTCATATTCGTCAATCTCATTGCGACCATCCCATTGAACGGGTTTAAATCGTATAAATTTATTTTTAAGAAACATTTCATCACTATCGGATGAGAACGGCACCAAATAATTTCTCAGATTTACCGGTATTGCTTTCGCTAAGATTTTTGATCAAACACCCACTGAAATGATCCGACAAAAAGCCCGGTACTGACCCCTGACCTCATGCACGACCTGGCCCTGACTGACCTTGACCTTGCGCCGTTGTTTCATGCGGTGCAGCCTGGAGGCTAGTTGTATCACGGGCAGAGTCTCATTGTACGCCTGCAGCGCGCCCGACACATGCACGATCATGTACGCGCGACACGTGGCGCCACCCAGGGACTCCTTTATCAGTTGCGCCAGCTTGCTTTCTCTGCAGCATATATCTCTAAATATAACTAATACAAATCTTTTGAAAGAATAGACAGGGCCTACTCTACGTCGTCTACTGGCAATAAGTAGGTCAGATGACGTCAGAATATCCAATCGCTGACAATGTTTCATGCATTGTCATTTAGGCAAACAGCAATGTTTTAACCCCTAGTGGATATTTTATTTTAAATACACTGTGCGACTTCGCGATTGCGACTGTGACTTTGTGACTCTGCTTAGCAAAGCATCCACTTCAGCCTCTTCCTCTACACGCAGCGAGCCTCGACAAGTCTGTCTGGCATGGCGCTCTTTTGAAGCAAATAATGCTCTATAATGCAGCAAACCCAATGAGGTACTAAAATATGTTTTTACTTTTAAATGAAGCAGATATCTTGACGTCAAAAGGCTGAGCATAAACTTGTGCATTTGGGCATAAGCACAAGCCGAATGAAGTCCAGAAACTTAACAAATGTTATATCGTTGGAAAATTTCACCGACTCTTAAAATCAATAAATATTCAAATATTTAACGCGCCCTAGTTCTACCCCTCCGGTGACCTGTAGGGCACGTGGCGCTGTCCGTTGAGCAGGGCGGTAATGACCGTGCCGAGGGCGGACAGACTGAGCGCGTTGCCCCCTCCGTCACGTGATCGACTGCAGCTCCCAAAGTCTATGAGGTGCAGACGACTTCTGCCCCCCGCCACTGCAGCAGCAACAAGAAGCAAAAATATGCCATTATGCAAGAAATACGATCCTATGCTAATAGTTTCGGGTTACTTTAGGGTTTAGGCTTATTAATGGTTAAGTCAGTGTTGGGCTAGGGTTTGGTTAGGATAGGCTAGGACTGGAATATCTTAGATTTCTAAATATCTTAGTTTACCTAAATTGCTTGTTTATTTTTTGATTGACAGATAAATGGAAGTATTCAATTGGCATGTATGAAGCTCAATCGCGCAGATTCCATTTTCGCCAGAGGGCTAGAGGTACCAAGCAGTCTTAAATTATAGATCAGACTACAATTAAATAATAAAATCAGGGTCGTATTATTTGTTTTATGCCGTAAAACTGCACGCAGGCGTGCATACAATCACAAAATTGCATTCTAACACTTAATAAATTACTGTTTTATGACGATGTAGCAACATTCGAGATAAATAAAAAGAAACAACACAAAATGACACTACTCAGAGCCTAGCCTCATTCGTATTTCGGTTGCAATGTTAAGTGACTGACCGCCGTCCTCTCCGCTGTTCGTAGTTTCAAGTCGGTACTGGTAGACGTTGATTGTGAACAGAAGATGGGAATTTCTGGCGTCTTCATCGATTTCTGAACAAGACAGCAAGTTTTGAAGACTTTTCTTTTTTAAGCTTCGGCAAAATATATTTCAAAGAAATATTCTAACAGCTCGATATTAAAATCGTGAAATAAATGTTTTAGTTACATAATAGTGTTGTTAGTATTCTTTTGCATTAGTTCAAGAATCCATTTCAAGTCGCATTTTTAAAATCTGCAACATACTAGCAGGCGATCAAATAGTACATTTTTTAATTCAGCAATTTTAGCATGGTAGTATACCAACGGGTTCAAAATAGAATAAAAAAATACCAAGATTGAAGAGTACAATTGTACAGCGTTATTTGACCCTCGATAGCGAATGTGAATTCATATTCATAGGATACATTAATAATTTCTACATTGAACGGATAATGTTCAAATACCCGGGACGGTGCGATTGGCCACGGCAGCGTCCAGATAGTACGCGGCTCGCTCCGCAGTCGGCGCTCTCAACTCTGATTGGTTCTCCAGCTGTGTGCCGCAGACAGGGTCCTCCCTCAAGTATACGCCCGGCGGGGGGCACAGCGTCCCCCCCGCCTCTGGTGATTTAAAACAAACAAATTTAAAATATCACAGAAAAATTCCATACAGGACCAAATAAGGGAGAACTATTAAAAACAGTTTACGCACATGGTAAAAATATGATATAATTAATTTATAGCAACAAATACCTTCCATCATGATAATCATTATGAATCAGGGGGCTCATTCACGTAGATATCTTATGACAATCTTAGTCGTAAGATTGTCTTAAGAGAATCTTTGGCAAATCTTATCTTTTTTATTGGATCTCCACACGGTCGCGTGCAAACATTTAGCCTAGACCAAATCCTTCAGGAGCTAACCACACTAATTAACAACCCACTAACAATATCTTTATTTCTGTCAACAATCCCTGAGTCCCACCTGATCCGATGTCAGCGAGGAGGTCCTTGAGGACTTCCTGTTTCCCTGTCACTTCCACGGCAGACACACGCACAGAGAAGCGTGCGCCACTACGCTCCTTCTCCGCCGCGATGAGGCGGAAGAGCCACGAGATGGCGCACGGAATGAGTCCGAGATCCGCCGGAGAGTCGTCCACGCCCATCATCGTGAACGTCTTGCCTGGAGAATGTAAGTCAAGCATGAAAGTAGATCAAACGTGGAACTAGGTCAAGCATGAAAGTAGGTCAAGTAGAAAAGTATGTCACGTGTAAAACTAGGCTAAATGTGTAACTAGGTCAACTATCAAAGTAGATTAAAAATGAAAGTAGGCAGTATGGAACACGGCCAAATGAAGAACTAGGCAAAGTAAGGAACATAAGCAAAACGTAAGCAAGCAATTGTTTGACAGATAAAATCACGAATCATCAAAAAAGAAAGTGCTGAATATAATATACATAGGTAAGGGACCATCAAAGCTAGAGGGGGGAGAAGTCAAGACTGCTAGGGGGCGGAGTCCTTACCCAATCGAGCGTGTCCGTAATTGAAGAGACATCCGTCGGAGCCTCCGATGACTCCGTGGAGGATATCAACGAGGCTGGTGCGACACACCTCTGCCTGGAGACAAACACACGGGCTGTGCAGAAACCTTGGATAGGAAGAATAAATTCTTCTAAGAAGAACAAATTATCAAAATTTTACAAACAATCTAAATTGAATAAAACAGATTTAGCTCGGCTAAATCAGTTGCTTAGTTTCAAAGCGACGGCATTCATGTAAAAGCTGTGGTTGCAAAGGTTTAGAACAACATTTTACAATGAAGCCTATGCACTGACACATAATTAGCATTAGGTAATACATACAAGGCAATCATACCCACGAAAACGAAGGTTTTGAAGCCTTGAGAATCAAGGGGGATTCCATAAAAAATTTGGCTAAGATTTTTCACGCAAGATTCGCTCGATTTTGCATGACTTCAAAAAATTTCTGTCAAATTTAATAAAATTCCATAACTAAAGCCGACAAAAACGACCGTCAATATTTACAAATGAAACGTAGTAAAGAACAATCCTGCTTCTAAAAGTCATCACAAATGCAACTTTTTCAATTACAGCCAAAAGATATCTCACCAGGGGCTCGTTGGGGCCGAGAATGGTGTCGAAGGCAAACATTTTGGGGGGCACTGGTCCCCGGTGCGCAGTCGAAATGGCGTAACCCCCACTGGCAGGGTCCGACACCACCACCTGGCGCTTGTGGGCGTCGACCGTTAGCAGCGAGGACCCGCCCCCTGACGACGAAACTCCGCCCACGCCTCCTTCCATTGGACAGATCCGCAGCATGACTTTGACCTGAGAAAAATTGAAACGCGTCGATTTCGACGATATATCGCTTTAAGAAAAGTATTACGTTTCATAATTAATTAAAATTGACATAATTCGGTTGCAATGTTTCACAGTTCTCAATTATTGAGTAGAGTAACAACACGCGTCCATGATGAGCGGATGATTGGTCCAAATTCACATAATTGGTGCTATTTTAAGAAAAATGTATTTCAGTCCTGGCGATAATTAATATGAAAAATCCAATAAAAATCAACAACCATGTAAAGCATTAAAAACGTAATTTTATACCTTTGAGCAGGAGGGGTCAAGGGGGGGCGCCCCAGCGGGTCGCAGAAGCCCCGAGGGGGCCGGGGGAGGCGAGCGGGCGAGCACTGCGCTGAAATTTGTAGGGAATGGCGCCGGGGGAGGAGGCTCGGAGTGAGGGGCGGCCGCCCCCACTGCCCCCCCTGCGCCGCGGTGGTGTTTCTTCTTGGACCGAGACGACTCGCTGATGCGCTGCGCCGCCCTGGCGGCACAAACTAGGAATAAATAATGGTTTCAAATTGCGATTTACTGTTTGTTATACCACAATAATTGAGCGTTTAATGAGTGCCAGTGTACGTGACATATTTGGGTAATTATTAAAATGCTAGAGCTTACTGTTGTCTGATATGTTTCAGCGTCAGATTTGGTCGATTTCGCATTTTAATTTTCAATTAGGCCATGCCATGCTTGCTAATAAATAAGCCAAACATTTCAGGCAGGGACAAATCAAAAAAGACAGCACTTAGCAAGTTTATTCATTAACTCAGCATCAAACTTGAACAGCATGGATAAATGAAAAAGAAAAAGAAAATACCCAGAATAAGAAAACAAAAAGCCAGTTGAGATATATTTTTCACTCAATTAGGTTCACGACTTGGTAATACTTTGCTTATGCACATTTTTCATTATACCTATGCTATTTATACATTATGTTTGATATACTGTATGCTGCCAACATATGAATATAATGCGATAAATTTTAGGGATGAGAAACAAACAAAGCATTATTGAATCAAACCGGGCAAAGAACGACGCAGCAGCAGAGGAGGTGGATCCACTTCCCTCCGGACTCCTCACACCGGTGGACTCCATGGATCGTCCCGGAGCGTCCTGGCTGTAGGCCAGGGGCGCGGCGTGGTAAGGGGACTGGAGGGGGGGCCGCAGGGGGGCCCGACCGGAGGGGCTGGGTCCCAAACCATGGCCAATTCCATGGGCAACCTGTGTCCCAATCGGGGACCCCATTAGGGGAGACATAGTTCCATGAACGGGGGCGGAGGGGGGGCGGCCGGAGGTTTGAGGGATTAGGGAAGGGCCCCGTGGCGAGAGGGATGTGGCACGGATAGAAGATGAGGCGGGAGGGGGGAGGGGGCGCATGGGGTCCCATCGACTCCCCCCTTTGTCCGGTTTCGAGTCAGTGGGGGCGGCGGACTTGGATGACGGGACCTGGGGGAAACAAACTGCAGGATTAAAGTGGAACTATAACATGCCCAGAAAAAGAACGCAACTATTGATGCTTATAAACATGTAGCGATATAATTTTCAACAAAATAGTGTAGTCAAGCTTACTGCTCTTTCTTTTGGGCGTTCTATACTAGAACGCATGTTCGAATTAAAAATGGGTTTACTGCAACAAACAATCTCCGACAAAAGGGAAGACAAAATCATTTTTAAAGCCAAAAACTTGTAAAAAAGCTCGTTCGAAATGTCTCGACCATCAATGCCCTGTAGGACTCATAAGCAGCGCATTGTCATCACATCAAATCATAATATATCTGAGCGTGTCCCAGGTCAGCACATATTAAGCTTCTAGACACAACGATTCTAGGTAGAGTGTAGTGTAGTAGAGCGCCGTGCACAGAACCTTGAGGGATTTCTTGATGCCGGCCAGGCTGAAGGGATGCGGAGTGACGGAGCGAGAGCAAGACGCGTCTCGCAAGTTGGACGTTGGCTCGGGGGGCGGGGCCACAGGGGCGGGGTGAGCGGAGCCTTGGCGGCCCCCTGACATCAGTCTGCAAGGATGAAAACATATGGTCACGTGATGCAAGTAGTGACGTCAGCGCGTAGTGTCACAAGAAGCCAAGTCACGGGTTAGTGAACGATGAGCGTGAGAGAGCAGGTAGAACCAATGCTGTCCTCGATTTCCTGTTATTTTGCAAGATAGTAGTTTTTTTTTTAATGTGTAGATGAAAAAATTCATTATTCAAGTTTAAAATGAATAATGTCTTCAGTAACGACTGTCGTGGCGTTCTGTTCTGTTCTGTTCTTAACTGCACTGTTCTGTTCTGAACTGATCTGTTCTGATCTGAACTGATCTGTTTTGTTCTGTTCTGTTCTATTCTGTTCTGAACTGTTCCGTTCTGAACTGTTCTGATCTAAACTGCTCTGAACTGTTCTGTCCTGAGTGCACGCTTTGCTAAGCGTTTGTCTTCCTTTTCTGCTAATTTCCAAGACTAGTTTGTCAAGACATCTCCGATCTACACCGTCAATAGACAAGCCGATACAATGCATATATGTAGACTTGCCTATACTATAGACTAGCTATATTTTTATAAACCACATTAATATCATTTCGCCTCGCCCGAATTCAGGAATCAAACCAAGCGCCAATTTCACGGTCAGTGAGGCGCCGGTCACGGCTGACTGAATGAGTCGCGCTCCTATATCTGCATCCAACAACTGCATGACTCATCACTCTGCCCTCATGCATGCACGCAGTGAATCCCTATCCCTCCGTCACTTCCGGGATTTGATCGAATGCAAGCTCCAATTCCCAATAGCGCTTCCTTCGCTGACTCCGGATGGGTTCAGAAATGCTCTGCGGCTTGGAAGTACAGCGTCTTGCGTGTGGAGAAAAGAGGAAATAAATGAATCCCTGAGCTTAACAGTGTCTCTATTTTGTTAATTAATTATTAGCATTATTCATTCAAATCTGTGAATCTCAAATATTACACGATCGGTAGAATTCTTCAATTAATTTTGCTTGCACGAAGTTTTTGGAAATAATTATAGCTGTAGGAAATGATCATGGAAGAAACAAGTGCTAACACACCCTGCAGCTACTCTACACAAGATGTCCCAGCACAATAAGCTCTTTTCGTTCACAATTAAACTATAATAGCCTTGCAAAAATAACCCCTTGCAAAATCCTTCCCCCAAATATCTGAACGCCGCCGCATCCACGTGGAATATCCTCCAGTTTCTGTTGAGTCCCGGCGGAAGCAGGTTTGCCTCCTGCTCTCGTGGAACTGCTCAAGTCTGGAGCTAGGGAAGAGATAGGAGGGAAGAGATAGGAGGGTCGGAGCCCGGGGGAACAGTGTAGGGAGAGTTTGAACTGAAGCCACGGTCCGAGGGGCAGTAGTGATGGAGAGGGAAGATAGAGAGTGAATGGATGATAGATTGGCTCGGGGGAATTAGGAAGACGCTGCCCTGGGCTCAATCAACTATCTTGGGTGTAGTGGGGGGGGGGGGGGGGAGA
>JAQIWG010003073.1:0-18736 GCA_034695025.1 Chamaedrilus cognettii
TAGTCATAAGATTGTCTTAAGAGAATCTTTGGCAAATCTTATCTTTTTTATTGGAAACTCCGCACGGTCGCGCGCAAGCCGGATGATGACGTCACGGCGGTCGACGATTGTATTTTATTAGTTTTAAATTTCAGTTAGGATAAGATTTCAGAAAACGTTTAGAAATGTACGTAAATGAGGCCCCAGGTCAAATCATGCTGAATATGAATATATTTTAATAGTCACAACATTTCTTTAATAATCAAATACAATTTGTTTATTATTAGATTCACATTCGATTTATTTAAGTTAAATCATGTTCACTAATCGCTAACTCTTCAATTCCCCACTGCTTGTGTCGTGCCAGTGTCTGTGCTGGACGACAAGGAGAACACCGGCCAGTCCGGAGGGGCAGGGGTGGGGTCGGCGATGTCCAACGACGGGGGTCAGCAGGGCGTGGACCAGGACTACCACATGTCCGACGAGCAGGTCAACCTGAGCCTCGACTGCGCCGGCGGTCAGCTCAAGTCCCTCAAGCGCAAGTACATCAGGTATGGATCTCCAGTGGTGTTGATAACGGTTCATTGGGTTTGTCAGCGGTAGCATAATTTAGTGATTTTGATGTGGTAATCAATGTTCAGGTGTCTATTAAGTACTGTCAAATATTAAATATTTACTGCATAATATTTTGGCGATTTCCCTTCTCAGAAAATTGTCTGCATTTAATTTTTGCGTTTTGAGGCCTGCCCATTGCAAAGAGATTCAGCTATTTTATTTTGGCTCATGAATGTAATTTTCGTGAGTTTGGTCGATTCGCGAAATTTGTCAAAATTGCATGCACGCGAAAATGTCATGTTTTACCCAATGTATGCTGTGTGTTTGATGTAATTTCTGTAGATATAGCTGTACGATATTTTTATTGAGAAAGCCGAAACTTGGATTGTAGATCCAAGTTTTGGCTTTTTTATAGAAAATATTGTACAGCTATATCTAGAGAATTTGCAGAAAGCCTGATACTTTTTCAGTCCTGAACAGGCATAAGGTTGCACTTAATGGTACTCGAATGTGCCCAGTTTTCACATGCCAGTGCCAAGTGGGCCAGGTTCGGTAAGCCAAACTGATGTTGTGGGATGAATGAAACGTCCGGTTGAGGTGTATATTGGCTTGATTTTAAATAGAACTAACGTCACTAAAGTTTAATATGAGAGTGGCAATGAATTAGTGCTCAACAAAGTGAAAAGTATAGCAAGACCATGCAGGGTAAAGGAGCAGAAATGTGCCTCCATTGATGAACTGTGTTTCAATTGTTCCGATACGTTTTAATTTTGTTAATTAATTTATTATATATAGTTATGGTATTATTACTTTATTATTATATTTACTATATATATATTATATATATATAAATTTATATATACTAATTAAAATTACGATTATAAAAAGAATGAAAACTGGATGGGACATGTAATGAGAGGAGAGGGTTTGCTGAGAGATATGATAAAGGGAAGAATGGAGGGAAAGAGAGGATCGGAAAGGCCACGGATCGGGATGATAGACGACCGGCTTGGGAAGGAATCTATGCAGAGATGAAGAGAAGGGCCGAAGATTGGCTAGGGTGGAAGGTTTGGACACCAAAGACCTACCATGTGGCAGAACACTGAAGAAGATATAGTTACAGCAATTTGTGAATTCAAATATTGAGTTCTGAAATGTTTGTATGTGCAGGTGCTCTGTGCAAACGACTATCACACATCTCAAAAAGTTTCTCGCCTTGAAGCTTTTCAAGGACATGCACCGGTTTAAAGATGTCAGTTATTTTACTGCTCAATAAAATGAACAAAGCATTTATCTGACTGTTAGACTTTCCTTTTTTAGACAATTAATTTAAACTAGTTGTGCGTTCCATGCACATCATGTTCCAATGAAAATTGTGGACACTATAAACTTGTCATAACTCGGTCAAAAATTATTCGATTGGTCTGAAATTTTAGAACCAACAACTGTAGCCATATCTACACAAATTTTAAAATTTGTTGAGAATTTTGACTAGTTTTGACAAAATTATGGCTGTTTTAAAAAGGCTACCGAAAAAATGCTTCCAACATCGGTTTCTGCGTGTTGCTGTGCCTACTGTCAAGTTACAAAAAGCAGGCCAGAAATTTAGTCACAGGCTCACAGCTGATGTTCATAGTGTCCTCCTTGTTCGCGTGCACATGACAGAAGACGGGACAACAAGCAATCAAATAGGGACGCCACTATTTGACTGCTTGTTCTATGATTTTGTGATCAAACAGCTGACACTTTTCAAGCAGACGAGTCATTGGGTGATTAACGTCACGCAGGCCTGGATGATAAACACGTTCCCCCAGTAGAGATGTGAACTCTACACTCCATATCTGAGTGTCACACAGTTAGAACTATGTCTTCTGTAGTATGTATGCAAACAAGGAAGACACTATGAACATCAGCTGTGACTAAATTTCTGGCCTGCTTGTTTGTAACTTGACAGTAGGTACACAACACGCAGCCACTGATGTTGGAAACTCTATTTTTTCGGTACCTTTTTTAAAACGGCCATAATTTTGTCAAAACTAGTCAATTTCTCTACAAATTTCCAAATTGGTGTAGATATGGTTGCAGTCGCTGTGTATAAAATTTCAGACAAATCTCATAGATTTTGATCGAGTTATGATAACGTTTCGAGTTTTCCCGTTTTCATCGGAACCCGGTGTATATTGCTAATGTTCTACCTTATATAAGTATGTGCTAAGAGAAGTTAGAGTCGAGCTTTAAATGCAGATTTGTTCTCTTTCTGGCAACTTTGCATTCAAAAGATCAATTAATGATACAGATAGGTAAGTAATCCTTAATTTTTTGCATTTGATGCGTTGATTAAAATTTGCAATAGGGATGATGAACTTTCTATGTTCTGCAATTGTTATTGTCTGTGCATTATGTTGCTTGGGTACATTGAGTGTGTTGCGTCGTTATATTCTTTGACATTCTTGGTTTTTGTCACAGGTTGATGTTTTATGCAATTCTGAACTGCTGGGGAAAGATCACACGCTCAAATTCATCCTAGTCACGCGCTGGCGAAATCGAGTATGCCAAACTTCTGATTTATTATTTACAGCTATATGATGTTGTGGTCTTATATTTATTCTTATCCTGACATGCTGACGTTGAGAAATAGCACACACGTGATGACTGATTATTATAGCAATGATATATTGATAACTGCTCAATATAGCACAGTTCTGTGTGCTGTTATCATGGCAGTAATTTTGGCTGCACAGTGGAGCACACTGCGCTTTAGGTTTCTAGTAAATTGAGCTAGTAATTATTGGTCACAAATGTTGTAATTTTTTAATACTGGAGTTTTACAATATTGCATGAAAATAACGTTTCTTCAGTTTGATTATATTTGTTTAAAATAGATTTATGCAATTTTTTTTTCATTGCAGGATGATCCGCTCCAGCTAGACTACCGACCACGGGTTGACCTATGAACTCTCGCCGACGTATTTCCCCTGCTCATTTGTCTGATATTTTGAATGCGATTCAATCGAATATGGATGATTTGTGGTTGTACGCTGTTCATTGTTCAAGTAATTGTCTGGGTTCTGCAAAATATTCTATTTTAAGAAATGTCAATATTATAAATATACTCTGTTGGCTGAAATTAATTTTTGTCCATTTAGTAAGTATAGGATTTTAAAATAATATAGGTATTCAAAAGTATAGCTTCATCAAAGTCATTCAGTCGTTTGATACATGGCCTTGTAACTCTTAGCTAATATTCTGAAAGCTGGGCAGTTTTCTAGGTTTTAAAGGGTGATAGGCATTATTTCTGTAGTGTATCCAAAGCTTGCCTGTGTTTATGGTTGGTTCTTTATACCAATGACACGATTACCAGGATTAAGTTTAGCTCTCATAAAACGTGCGCAGTGTTACGCCTGCTCTTTCTAAAACAGGCATAGTGTTAGTTTTTAGCCTGTAAAAATGCATATCCTACAACACTATAGTGGATTTGAGTGCGTGATGCTACGTCTGTTTGTTTCAAATTAGGCATAAAATTTGTATCTAGCTATCATTTTTGGCATACTACGCCTGGTAAACTTAACCCTGGCAATTGCCATATTGCTTTCAGTCAAGAATTCTGTAGCGTGGCCGTTCTATTAGCTTTTATTTAAATATTTTGGTCTCGCTCGGGGATGATTCTAAAACTAAGATTATTTCTGAGTGGTTTTATTTCTACCGGTATAATATTAACTAATTTGCGACTCAAAAATGTTATTAATGTTTTTTGGTATTTGCACAAAATGGGTATTGAAATTGGGCTTTGAAGAGCCAAATGAGCTTCCCTTTTTGGGATTGCAACAGGTTCTGAACCTATAGTTGTCCGTGGCCAGGGGTGATACGCAATGACGTATTCTTGTACTCTGAAACAGACTTTAAACACATTTTGAATGAACTACCGAAATTGACCGTTGTAATTAGGATGCTGCTGTTGAAATACAACGGTATAGAATTTATTTAGACCATTTTGACTTATATTTGACAAAGCCGATTGGCGGAATTTACGCAGTATTTGTACGCGAATACCTGTAGCGATGCGTGTATGATGCAGTGCCTGTGGTGATACAGATGCAGCTGTATCTGCTATTTAACACTATTTATATCGGGTATACGTCCTACTGCAGCACCAGCGGCTTGGTCTTTTTGTACTGATTTATTTGGATACTGCGGAGATGATTGAAGATATTTTTGAGCCTTGTGGAAGGCAAGGATGTATCATTAGTAGTATCATTTTATTTAAGCGGGAACGATTTGTTTTGTTTTAGTTGCAAAATGCGCTGTTTATTTTTAAACGAATTGAAGTAACCGTTGCATTATTCATTTGCTGCTGACAATTGACCACGGCCTGCATTTCGGTGGTAGTTTGTCATTTGTTTCGTTTGATTTTATGCTTTTTCAATTTAGTATCCGTATGACATCACGAGAAATTGATTATTCGTCACATAAAATATCGAACTAGGCTATTGTAAGTTAAGTCGTGAGTTAGGCTTGTCGAATTTGAGCGTTGCTCTAATGTGGGAGTGGTTCACCGTGAAATTTGCTCGCGTTTTATACTGCCACTGCACTAATTGCACTGCTCAATACTGTTTTTTCTGCCTCTATTGGATATAGCCTATGTTGGCCGTATGCTGAATAATGCATGCCCTGTAATCAGACGGAGGATGTGGACATACGTGTGTGAATAGAATTTATTTGTGCAATTGAGAAGACTTCGATGTCGGTGGATGTATGCTGAAGGTGAATTGTATGTTAACGCGTGTTGTTTCAGAGAATTGTAGATCGAATGTAGGCTATTTTTGATACAAATATGTACGTTAATCGCAGTAATTAAACATTTCGATCATTCAGCGTCGCAATATTATTATCTCTTACTGATCCTAGCACCTACTGTGCTTTAATTTACATGTAGAACGAAGAGGACATTTGGCATAATTTTCTCTTTAGTTTAGCAGTGTGAGTAAAATTGATTCAGTTGCTTTTTCATGTGTGTTTGTTTCAACGTTAGTTGTTGTGCTCGTATTCGTCGCCAATGTGGCCGGCTAGGTTATTTCAGGATTACAATAATTACATCAAATGCTGTTGTACAGATTTCTACAATAATTGGCTCAATCATACTCGTTTGAAGTTGAGTTACTAGGCCGGTAAATTCGTATAAAATGTGACATCTGACTTAATGAAGGTCAAGCATTAAATTTGTGAAGTAATAGCAGGGTCCAACCCAACATAAAGTTTATGACGCTAAACCACTGAATGTGATTTTTAACACGAAAGCACTAAGTACATTCGTAACGATCCTCATTGCATGTCATATATTGCGTGTGTTAATTATTTACATAATTCTCGTGTACTAAATGTAGCGTAATCGTCAGTATATCGCTGTTCTGTTCAAGTGCTAACGATGCTTTTTTACAAGAAAAGTGCATGATGCCTAGTGTGTGACTTCAATTATTTGCAACCAGCAATATTATTTATTTTACTTTTTTCTGCATTTTGAGCCGAAGCTTGCAATAAAAACACCAAAACTTAAGGTAAATGATTTTTAAAAGTCGACCTGATTACAGTGTCTATAATTTGTCATAAGTATTGTTAATCCGAAATCATTTTGGGACGTTATCTCGGGCTTTTGGCTTTGTTTAGAAACAAAAATTAACTCTTGTCTTCTTTACTTTCATGCTTGCAGTAGGATTGCTACATTGAGGATCATTTTCGCTTACAAAATTCATAGTGTGATAGATTGAGGTGTAGTTCTACTGCTGAGCTGTTACAGTAGTTCTGAGATAGTACAGTCCAACGAATTGCCCCATCTTTAGTCGCTTGGAAAATAAGCCGCTTGGCTGCAAACCTCCTTGTACCACTTTGATGAAGCGTTGTGGCACAGTGGTCTAAGACACAGAGTTCGGGTTATGGATTTCTGGTTCGGCAGCGCGTCGGTTCGAATCCCGGGCGCGCAAAGATTTCGAATCACTTTGTGCACCCTTGGCAAAGATGGTTTAAATTCGTCAGCCCTACGAATAATCATCCGCTTGGATGGAGTGCAGCAGAGCCATGGAGTGCCGTAGTGACGTTGAAGTCATCCAGGTCTGCAGCGGCGCTTTGATTGGTTCGTTGCTTATGAAGCTATTTGTCACTAGAAAAATTAATGAAGCTGCTGAAGCTGCTGAATGAAATAAGTAAAAAATATATAGCCTACGCTCACTTGACAATGAAGTTTCTGATGTCCAGTGGTGCAACTGATAGCGATATGTCGCTAGATTTAGGGATTTTTCGTGATTTTAGAATATGACGTGTATCGGAATCTCCAGATATCTGGAGATATTTTTTTTATAAAACGGCGCATTATAATTAAAATGGAAACTGGAGATATTTTATCCAAAAAATGCAATCTAGGGATATTTTGGGCTGAGTTACCCAGAATCTAGGTATATACCATTTTGGTTCAATTGTATCACTGTACAAGAAAGAAAATGGCGGCATCAGCTGCTGCTGCTGTAGCTATGCTTCGAATAAAATTCGCCGCTCTGTATTTCTGCCTAATTGGCGCCTTTCTACTCTCAACAAATAATTATGCAAAAGCCTATAATGACAGAAACTCTCCGGATATGCCTGGACAGGCGCAGAGTAAAGGAAATTTAAAACCTGTTCGGAATTCAAGACCAGATGGTGCGATCGAAGCCCATCCTTCCGAGTTGCATGCCTTGCAAGGGGCCGGGGGGGCTCCCAGAGGTCCACGCTCCAATAGGCTTGCTGACGCCCCCGAGTGTTTCTACGATATCGATCGATTGTGCGGAAAAGGGCAGGGATCGCTGAGTAATTTCGCGGTTCTGGACTGTCTACGAAGTGATGAAAAGGTACGGCTTCGGTGTTCACGTATAATACCGCGTAGGCCTATTTAGCGTTCATGTACGTTCAGTGTATACCCTATTATGCATAAGCTGATACGTATTCTGTATACGTATCCTTATGCATATATGTATACTGTACGTATGAGCGTATGCGTTTACTGCATCGTATAGGCTATACCTTATTGTATAACGACGGTTACGTTCAAATAACGCTAAATGCATACATACCGTCATTTCAACGCAATATCGCTTAGCCTATCATACTCTTTGGCTTGGAACTTATGTAGTTGTTGTTTTAGCCACTGGCGAGAAACTTATGTTACAAACAACCAAAATGTTGAATAGAATACTTGGCTTGGCCTCATAAACTGCCCCTGGGTGGAAATGGAAATGGAATGGAAAGCATTTTGTCATGAATTTTGTCTCGGAAATGGGAAATTTTGTTTAAAATTATTCACAATTTATTTACGAAACAAATTAAGTTAACGTGGTCCACTGCATTTGCAATCATGCAAGTAAAACTGGATTTTCCTATACGAGACGCTAACTGAAGTCGTTCAAGAAAGCATCTCGAAACAATTCTTCTTTGATAGTGTGCTATGATTCTCTGTATGCTTGCTGGCAGGCCCAATTGACATTCTGTCATTAATGAACACTTCACCACTTTACCAAATCCGTGTTCCATGAAAAGCTGGCGTGTAACAAATTATCATAGTGCTTTTATGACCGTACGTCAGAAGTTGAAGGTTCATTGACTAATTTCGTGTGAAAAAATGATTTTAGCAAATAGATTCATATGATTACGATGAATTGTAAATCGATAATGATTGAAATACAATTCAAGTAATTATTGCAATTTTGTAGAGCGATGAAGGAAGAGTGAGCGATCAGTGTCAACATGTAAGTGAAATATATAAAGCTAGTCTATATTTAGAGTGTTTTTAAGTTTGATTCATGCTGAGAGTGACAGAAGTCTTTCATATATCTATAGCGTTGATGATATGTAACAATGAAATTCGATATTATCTTTCACTGCTAATTATTATTATATCTGAACTTTTAGTATTATTTATAGTCCTCTCTGAGCTGTATAATTCATTTGGTTCGCCAGGTTGCAACAGTTTGTTTATAGTTAAGATAGGTTTACTAGTTAGAATTCACTGATAGCCCAGAACATGTGTTGCGGCGATGGCGTGATATATAAGATTTGCTTTCAAGTAAATCCCAGCATTTAATTTGCCTCCAGGTTCAGGCTTGATAAATAAGCTGATTGGATCAGCTTCTATCTTGCATGGGTTCAGTGAGTTCTGTGAATTTTGTGAACAACTGTGAATTCAACCTCCTGCAGGCCGGGAAACAAGGAATTTGCTTGCAGCCCAGCGCTCCCCGGGCGAGTCGTAAGAGGCGACTACAGAAGGGGGAGTGGTTCTGTGCCGGCTCTCTTGCACAGGACCGGGCTATATGTAGCCCTTGTGTGCTACACAGTACACACGATCCCTAAACTATAAAAAACAAAAACAAAAATCGGTGAATTTTTGTAGAAAGTCCCGATTAAATTCATCGCACTTGTAACCTTGGTTATAAAAAGTGCATTGTTTTACTTTGCAAATTTATGAATGAAATATTTTAATAATTAGACAAGCCGGTACATTAATTTAATTTCTTTTGAAATCTTTAGGTTTTGTGGAAGTACAAAAGAAGTCTGTCATTGGACATAAAGTTTGATGCAGCGGCTCAGGATGTCTGCTATTCATCCATTGCTAAGGTTTGAGTTAATTTTTGCATCTGTTTCTCATATTCATGATTTGAGTTGCGAATTGCACTGTGTTGCTTGTCTTGATATGGAAGAAATATAGTTTGGCTATGAAATGTAGCACATATTTAAGTTCTTCTTTACTGTTAATAAATGAGCTTGTAACAAATAAATGATTAATCTAAATGGATGAGTGACTGAGCACTGATAAATGATTTAATAACTCAAAGTGAATGATGAGGAACTGATTTTTGATTTTTGAGCCAGTTGTAATTGAGATTGCTGATATTTGTTTAAATCAATATTTTTATTATTCTGCAAGATTTCTACAGCCTTTCTTTATTTTTTTCTGCTTTCTTCACATTGATCATCAAGCCTTTCGTGCATAGTTTCTGCGGAATGAGTTATTAGACAGTGCCCCTGGAGATATTGCAATAACTTGGCCAAAACGTATCATATCCACTCAATTTTTCCAGGTTTTGTAGCTGAGATGCTTGGTTTCCAGATTCACGAATGCAAGGAATATCTCAACATGAACGAGGCGGAAGGTCGCGGGATGGTGATCCCATGCCTCATCGAGCACCTTCACAGCCCTGTTGTTGACCTCCACACCAACATCATGGACGCACGCTGTCGCGCGTTCCTGCGACGCATGGAAGGCGTGGTATTCAGCGACTACAGACTCATTCACAAGTTTGTCGCCGCGTGTGAGACTGAGATCGAGAGACTCAAATGTGGAAGGGACGAGAAGCCAGAGGAAAGTGATGTAAGGGATCTATGAGACTGACTTTAGCATTAAACAAAGTTTAAGTTTCAAAGCTTGCCAGGAGTTTATACATTGATTTTAGGTAACAGTGCATATGGTAATAACGAAGCCACTTGGATCGCTTGGTGTATTTGACTTAAATTTTGTTTTTATTCGATACTAATTGATCGGCTGATGGATAGTTTTCCATGATAACAAACAGAATCACTGAGCTGCCTTTTCCATTGACTTCTCTTTTACTCCTTGTCTGGCTGTAGTTTGAACTACAAGGTGTCCACGACGAAGGGGGTCGCTGATGATGCCAAAATGGAGTTTAAATTCAGTACTATTAAATAGTACTTTTTTCATAGCGTTATTAATTGAAGGGCTTAGTGCATGTACCGCATTACGGCCAAAAACACGAATCGAGTAAATCGCATGTAAAGATTTCCGCGGGCATGTATAAGCTTACTGCAGTCAGCTGGGACATGCACTGAAAAACTTCTTTATTACTTATCCGATCGCCACAAAATTTTTATATGTTATAGAACGATCAATTGTAAGGCGTTTAAACCCGTTTCAGGCATGAACCATATTACTCGAGTTACGTGGTACATGCTCTAACCCCTTCAATTCTCGGCATAAAAAAAATAGATCTGTTTGAAATAAATCGATTTAATTAAATTAGTTTATTAGTACACACACTTTGCATGCCTTTGCCCGTACAGCTGCATGATGTAAGAGAAAAAATATTTATTTATTACCGGTATTTATAACGTATTGATCAATGTGTTGCGCGCACGTATGCATATGCAGCTGCCGCACAACCAGGGTCGCACACTCGCGTGCATGTCGGCACACCTCGGCGCGCTCAACTTGCCTTGCAAGCACGAGCTGCTGCGCGTCGCAGAGCTGCAGGCCGACGACTACCACAGCGACCGCGCGCTCTACTACGCGTGTAGGGACGCGCGAGAACAGCTCTGTCACACCGTGCAGGCGGGCGAGGGGCGCGTCTATAGGTGTCTCTTCCAGCACAAGTTTGAGCGCGAGATGGGTGACAAGGTTGGGGCGATGTACTGTGGTCGTTTAACGCGTTTGTTGTTATTTGTTATTGTTGTTATTAAAATTATTTCTATTTATTTACTGTCAAATATGAAATTTTAGCTGCATATTATTTTTCGGTTTTGACTTCGAGAAATTTTGCTGCATTTAGCTATTGCTTTTTTTGAGGACCACCCATTATAAGTAGATTATGCAGTGTTATTTTTGCGCATGTAATTTTTGTGAAATTTGTGAAAATGACATGCATGTGAAAATTTCATATTTTACTGTAAAATATTTATTAACTTTTTCTTTTTCCAGGGGATAAAAACAGGCCCGTGTAAAGGATAGGTCTGATATAGAAGTGGTATTTATTGTTTTTGTTTAGTGCTAATCTACTATGGTTATTCGTTGTTTATTTGCTGCTGCTCTTCTAGCTGTTACTGCCATTCTGGAGGATTGGCTTATGGTGGCTAATTGCGTGTACTTTAGTGTAAAAAGTCTTCTCAGAAAAGACTTTATGCAATTGTACTTACTAGTCGGCGCAATGTGCAGTTTTTGGGGTATGCAGTAAGTGGTGACTGAAGTGAACACTTTGCTTGGTACTATTTGCTTATATTGTAACATCTTCATTTATTATTTGTACTATAAAACTATTAAGACCTCGTCAGAAGCAATAAATGTAAAACATTGTTAAGTTTATTTACTATCGTTTGAATTGATCTTTAACGAATGCAACTTACAATTTACGACTTTAGACTTGTGTAACCCTAGCGCTGATCGTTTATATTCGTTGATTGAAATTGTACCTATAGTCTTAAATTTAAAAGATCCAGACTTGCGTGACCCTGGCGCAGTTGATTTTTATTCGTTTATTGATTTTTTACCGTTAATCATTTGGTTGGTTTATTGATTTTTTTTTTGATTAATCATTCACGTTTAAAAGATCCAGACTAGCGTAACACCAGCGGCGTGCTGTGCTGCAGTGTCGTGACATGCTGACTCAGCGACAGCAGCTGCAGGAGGAGGACTATCGCGTTAACATCGGCCTCGCGACCCTCTGTCACACCGACATCGTGCGACACCAGTGTCTGGCGAGTACCAAGCGTGTTGACGACATCCACGACGCGCACCAGTCGGCCATCTTGCTGTGTCTCGAGGGCGCCGTCAAGAATGGTGTGTATAGCGCTTGAGGCATCGATGATACCTGGGGCGTGTAAAGTAGGCAAACGCTTGGCTCTGCGCAATCTTGCTGGTCAACGAAAATCGAAGAAATACAATCAGCGTCAGGTAGGGGTGATCTGTATGAAACTCCACCGTGCAGGCTGTATTTTCGCAATTTCGTTGACCAGCAAAATTTAGCTGAGCCAAGCGCTTGCTTACACTACGCCCCTGATGTGTAGCTGAGAAGTATGTGGAAAATGTTTAATAATAATAGATCTGACGTAGTTAGAATTAAGGTAAATTAGTTGCACTGTTTGTGCATGATAGTTGATTTGGAAGAAGTGTTCTCTTGGTAGGCATACGGCCTTCTGGTAAGTACTTTAGTGCCTGTAGAACTTAAAATGTAAATATCTTATTTTTGTGTTCGATTTTAACTTACGCTAGTCGAAAAATTACTTTCTTGATAATTGATAAAATCGTAAATGTGTATTAAAATTAAATGAAATATTTTCCAATGATAGAATAATATTTAACAAATAATTGAGTTTCTAATTTCAAATTATTTGCTTACAATTGCGGGTAACTTACGTTTAAATCAAATTGACATTCTTTAAAAGTGCTGTTGCTTTAACAAATAATTTGGATACACATCATTGCGTCTTACGCACTCGTTAGGCCATTGCCGTGTTTCAGACAGTAAGATATCATCGGAGTGGTTTCAAATGGTTAGATATCATCAGAGTGGTTTTAGACGATTAGATATCTGTTTCAGACGGTAAGATATCGGTTTCAGGCGACAAGATATCGCCGGAGTGTGCCGTGGAGCTGATGGACGTGAGGCAGAGCCTGATGGCAGACTACCAGCTGAGTCCCCTTCTGGTGCGCGACTGCTCCACTGAGATCCTGCACTCATGCGCGGACCGAGCGTCACGCACCATCCATTGTCTCATGGACCTCGCTCGTAGCGCCAACACCGACAAGGGCGCGTCCATGTCCAGCGAGTGCGCACGATCGGTGAGTACCCCCTGCAGGCCAGGGAATAGAGAATTGGTCTGAAACCCAGAGATCCCCCCAGATGATTCCCCCCACAGATCCCGCCCTGATCCCAGAGCTCCATCCCAGAGCTTGCAAGCAGCCTTGAGCGGGTCGTAAAAGGTGATTAAAGAAGGGGAGCGGTTCTGTGCGTGACCCTCCGCACAGAACCGGACTGTAGTGTTCTTTACTACGGATGGTCCTAAACTACAACCACATCCCCGGTCGGTTGGGAGCACTCTATGTTTTGCTTATCACCTTTCTATTTATGAACTGTGATATTTTAGTTTACGATATATCGAAAATGATGATTGATCGTTAGCGATAACGAAAATGATCGCCGAACGAAAACTGAACTACAGCTTAAATGATAAAGTTGATCTAAAATTTAAATGATTATTTGAAATAGAACGTAACTGTATTGCTTTGGCGATAACTCAAATGATGTCTAGTCGTTAACGATAACAATAGTGATTGCTGAATGAAAACTAAACCAAACAGAGAGATCCCGAACTTAAATTAAAATAAAACTAAGATGATTTTCCATCCTAATATATCACTGCTTTAATATTTTTTATACTAACATATCACTGTTAATACCTGGTTGGTTTTGCTGCATTATAGTGAAGAAAAATGATGAGAAGGGCATCAAAATAGTGCCATCTTGCTAATGTATTTTAATTAAATTATCCGACTAGGGGTTGCAAAGTCGCAAAGTCGACTACGCGACTTATGCAGCATAGCTGCGTAAGTCGCAAAGTCACAAAATGCATTTTAACTGAAATATTCAACTAGGGGTTAATGGTTATATCTAGTTCTGAACTAAGATGGGGGGATGCAAACAATCTTTTTAGAAATTTAAGTGACTTGCTCTGTTTCTTGCGACTAAAATTTTTTGAGCATTTAGGGGTATACATCATAATTCTAATCATTTTTAAGTTTGGCTATTTTAGAGTGATTGATTGCTCAATGATTTTATATTTTATATTTGAATACAGTTTTTATGAATATTCATTGCAGTTGGAAGACGTACTGACGGAGGGGGATATTGGTGAGAACTTAGAGGTGGACCCTGTGCTGCACGAGGCCTGTCAACCAGTTGCTGATGTTGTGTGCAAGAACATCCCCCCAGGAGAGGGCAGGTGAGGACTGTCTTATGTCTTTGTGTGTTGTGTATTAATAAGGTTAGGTCCCCGTTGACGCCATTAAACGCCGAAACTGACTCTAAACCCATTATTGTTATTTTTATTATTTGTTAGCTACTAGCTAACTAACTAACGAGGCAGTAAGATACTTGCCTCGTTCGATCCGGACACCCATCCCTGTGGACTGGAGTAAAAAGAGAATTGGTTTGCAGCCCACAGGTCCCTGGGCGAGTCGTAAAGGTAGCGAAAAAAATATTTTTAGTGCGGATATAGGACGAAGTTCGATTTGATGTCTTGTGCTAGTCAACTTCTCACGGCCACAGGCTCGTTGGCGAAGTTCCATTGTTGCATTATGCACTTTTGCATTGCTAGGGTACTATTAATCTAAAGTATTATAATAATTGATCTTTGCAATTGTTGTCACTCTTTCTGCATTGTTGAAGTGTAATTATTATTAATATTAATTGTGATAATTTGTCTCTATCATTATTATTTCTGCTTCTGCCATGTTGTTACTGATCATAATTAATTGTAGTCATTTTTCTTTGCTATTCTCATTCCTGTTCTGCACCAGGGTGTTACTAATCATAATTAATTTATGCAATTTATCATTATCATTCTTATTCCTGTTCTTGCGCTGCCAGGGTGCTGTCCTGTCTGATGGCTTCACTGCACAAGCCTGCGATGACAGCGACGTGTCACGAGCTTCTAATGGAGGTCTACTACTTCATCTCACGGGACTTCAGGTTACTGCTCCACTGCTCTGACCAACCTTGATTTGAGTGTGAATTAAGTGCCATTTAGTTTCGTTGTCCGAATTAACCAATGGAACTCCATGAGAGTAATCTATTGAATGGTGGGGGTATCATTTGTTAATTCATACCATTATTTTTCTTAGAAATTTTAATTGCTCTGTAAAGGAAGATGCTGATGATTGAAGAGTTACGGTTGTGGGTGTGGCCTGATTCAGGATCAGATGCGACCCGTATTTCCTGTGATGTTACCGCCTGCAGGCCGGGGAACAAAGAATTGGCTTGCAGCCCAGGGCTGCCCGGGTGTGTCATAAAAGGCAACTAAAGAAGGGGAGCGGCTCTGTGTGGGCTCCCTTGCACAGAACCGGACTGTATGTAGTCTTTGTGCTACACATAAAAAAGAAAAAAGACTTTATCTGCGCCGCAATGTTGCGTTGTGCGCAGACTGGACAGTCGCCTGTACAAGTCGTGCCGCAAGGACGCGACACGACTGTGTCACGCGCCGGATCAATGGCACCGTGACACGCAGGGCAAGGATGCCACAGTGCCTAGTCTTGGTCACATGGTCTTTGCGTGCCTCTTCAGGCACACGACGTCATTGCACGATGATCGGGTGAGGTCTTGATTTCATATCTGTCATTCGCTGATTCTGTTAAAACAAATTTATTGACAGAATTGTGAGAGAAAATGAATTTTAAAATAATGATCGTTGTAAAGAGTTAGGTCTATTGTATGTTGAAGCATTAATTATAGATGGATTATATTCTTGACCTGATGGGCATGGCTTTAACTGTAGATACGTGGTAAAGTGTGTCGCCATACGTGGATGCTACACGCATGTATGTATATATGTATGTATATATTGTACGCACTTGAAACGCAGCAAAACTATGTTATACCAACGGAGATGGAAAAAGCATTATTTGTGTGAATCATTGATTGGCTTGACCTGTCCTTGGTACGCGATATTGTGTTGACACGTCTATGCTACGTGACTAGCTGACACATCTACACGCCGTGACTGTTGACATGCCTGTGCTACGTGACTAGCTGACACATCTACACGCCGTGACTGTTGACATGCCTGTGCTACGTGACTTAGCTGGCACACCTGCATACCTTGACTGTTGACACGCGTATGCTACGTGTCTCTGTTGACACGTCAGCACTATGCGACACTGTGTCGCCAGGTGGACGCTGCGTGTACGCGCGAGGTGCAGAGGGTGATGAGAGAGAGATCGCTCACGGTTGACCTTGACCCTGAGGTCGAGGCGAGTTGCCGGAAAGACCTCGGTCAGTTCTGCCACAAGACGAGCAAGAACGAGGTGCGTCACGGGGGCGTATCAAACTTCTGAATAGGCCTACTCGCAGACATCCGAACGCACACGCGCGTTTTGTGGCAGCATTCCTCACTGTTGCAGGGCCAATGATGCTGTGAAAGCTGTCAAGTTGGAGTTTTTTTGGCTTACCGTATGATTGATAGAGGATTTTTTTTTGGCCCACAGTGTAATAGATATTGGTTTTTTTTTGGCCCGCCATATAATTGATATGACAATTTTTGGCCCATCGTATAGTCATCATTTATACTTTTTTGACCCACCGTAAGATTGATTCTAGGGTTTTTTGGTCTACCGTATAACTGAAAAATAATTTTTTTTTGGCCTAACTTATAATTGATAAGAGTTTTTTTGGATCCATCGTATAGTTGATATGAGAGTTATTTTTGGGACGTCGTGTGATTGATATGAAAACTTCTTTGCTTTTTGTCGCACCGTATAACTGATATCGAAGATGCTGGAATGAAGCGCGTGTGTTGCCAGGAGATGGAGTGCTTAGAGGAGAACCTAGATCGTCTGATCCAGTCGGAGTGTCGCAAGGTCGTGGAGGCGTACGTGGTGGGAGAGGCTGAGGAACCGACCCTCAACGCCATCTTTGTCGAGGCGTGCGCGCCCTTCTGGGAGGAACACTGTCAGGTGGGAGGGGCTCTCTTGTGGAGGCGTGTGCGCCCTTCTAGAAGGAATGCTGTCAGGTGGGAGGGGCCCTCTTGTGGAGGCGTGCGCGCCCTTCTGGGAGGAACAGTGCCGTTTGGGGACTGTCTGCTTCTTAGGGGCGATTTTAGCGATGTACCTTGACTCATACCTCTCTCCACTCCTAGCTCGGTAAGAAACAGATTTTAACTTTGATGTATTTTAACAGACAGATTTAACAGATTAATAACAAATAGCCAATTAAAAATAATAAAAACTGCACATGTTAACTGTCCTTCAAAAGACGTTTTGCTTAGGTAAATTGATCTTCGATGTTCAAAAATTGTGTGACGTCACAAATTGAATACAAAATAGGGTTACACTGCTGTTTCTTTTATGCACGTCAATTGATTTCCAAATTTGTGTTCTGGTAAATTTATGGTCATCATACTTACAGGCGCTGTTGAATGGAGTGAAAGTGAATGCTTCCATCATAGCGTGTGCTTGTGTTCCGTCTGGCAGGACGCGATGAGGGCGAAGGAGGAGAAGGAAGGGGGCGGGAGGGCTGAGAGGGACGAGGGCAACACGGCAGACGACCTCATGAGCTGCCTCATCGACCTCAAGCATCACCCGGACATGAAAGCCAAGTGTCGCGCTGGCATCGAGCACCACCAGATCGTTAGTTTTGGTTTCATTTACGTTTGTTTTATTATTGAACGTTTGTAAATGTAAAATGTTTTAGGCTTTGGCTTCAAAGGCAATAGTAATTGTGAAGATTTGTATAATTGCTGTGGTGAACTACATGTTGGTTAGATAATGCAAAATATAATAATAAAAATAAATAATTATTTATCTTGTAATGCTATATACTGCTTGCATGAAATAAGAATTCATACCGTAGCTAATGCCTATGTCATCATTGCCATTAACTAAGAGTTCTTGTGAGTGTCTCGCTGCTGAAAAGAGTAACTTTGTTGTCGGCTTTTTCATTAAGTGCTCATTTTGCCAATCGTTTGTGTGTAGCTGTCGCTCAAGAACTTTAAGTTCTCCCCCCTCTTCAAAGAGGCGTGCAAGGCCGACATAGCTGAGCACTGCAAAGAGGATTTCGAAAAGTACGTTTGATTCCTACTGAAAAAAAAGTATAATGCTAACATGATTTGATGGGGACTCGTATCCTAAGGTATCTGTAAGTATCGGGTTCAAGAAACCATTAATTATGTTTTTGGCTAGTTCTTCATTTTGTCCTTGGCTGGTATGATGTGATTCTAGATCAATGCTTATGCCTCGATGAGCGTAAGTTTGATTGATATAGTTTGATGTAGTGTAGTGGTTAAGGCCTCGAAATGAGAAGTTCCGAGACCGGGGCAAGTCTACAAATACTGCGATTTAGGCCCTGCAGCAAGGCTGTTAGACGCTGAAGTGTCGCTAGCTGTTAATCACTAAACAATTTATTATTCTAGCTGAGGAAGGGGAATAAAAACCCTGCTCCAGCAGTCATCATCGGGGCGCAAAAAGTCTAACCCGCGTGAAAGCATGAACGTTACCAGAATAGATGATAAAAAGACATTAGTTAAATGTTTTGCAACAGTGAGCTGATGGTAGATGGTATTACCGACTGGTTGTAGGGCAGATGTGTGTATTACCGACTGGTTGTAGGGCGGATGTGTGTATTACCGACTGGTTGTAGGGCGGATGTGTGTATTACCGACTGGTTGTAGGGCGGATGTGTGTATTACC
>JAQIWG010003074.1:0-18736 GCA_034695025.1 Chamaedrilus cognettii
TTCTCAGGCATATGACGTCATGAATATGCATTCTAGCACGAGTACAAGGATTAGTTAACATGAAATTCAAGGCAAAATTTTATTTTTATGAGCTTAATTTTACTGCATACATAATTTTTTTGACTTAATTATGCTCGTTAAATTGATTTTTTGAACTTCAATTTCAATTGAAAACATATTTTAGTTCAAAAGTTACGAATTACGCAAACATTCGTAACTTTTGAACTAAAATATGTTTTCAATTGAAATTTTGTGCTCTTGTTGCAAATTATCTCAGCTACAATCATTGCAAATATGAAACAAAAATATTAATTTTTGACTGAGTTATCGTGCTTTCACTAGGGGGTTATTTTTTTTGACTCACTCTGTATATGCCTGCAATTGATACATGTATGTAACGGAGTATACGTGCAGTGCAGGCTGACTGCGCAGCTTACCGTGCAATAAAAACAAAAGAGTATAACTAGCACTAAAAAAGTTTCAGCCACATTATCACGCCAGCAGTGCTAGCCCAATTCGACACTCTAACCTCAATTACACAAAATGAATTCCACGCTGTAAAAAACAACTCTTGATTTACTATCCTGTCAAATAAACGCAGGAAGCGAACCAGTCTATAGCAATGGTGCGTAGCTCTGACGGGCTCTGATAGCGTTCAACATGTCATTTGTCGACACCGATAGCATTACAATGATCGTAGCATTACAATGATCCGTAGCATTACAATGATCCGTAGCATTACAATGATCCGTAGCATTGCAATGATCCGTAGCATTACAATGATCCGTAGCATTGCAATGATCCGTAGCATTACAATGATCCGTAGCATTGCAATGATCCGTAGCATTACAATGATCCCTAGCATTGCAATGATCCGTAGCATTGCAATGATCCGTAGCATTGCAATGATCCGTAGCATTACAATGATCCGTAGCATAACAATGATCCGTAATATTACAATAATCTATTTTATCACCCAGTCTCATTGATTAAATGAAACACATTCTATACTTTATCCATTTACAGTTTGCATAAAAATTAATCTTATAATTTTAAAGCGCTCAATAAAACAGTCTTGGACTTGCTGGCGCTATACATGCAGCGAGTTAGCCTGTGTGCTGCTATTATTGTTGACTGTTATAGTCTCAGCACAGCCACGCTGCATCAATTTAAAAGATTTTTTGTGTCAGAATTAGCTAAATTGAAATTGTGGTTTCTTTATTGACACTAAAAATCTAATTTCATCGCGCTCATGGATGCTGGAGAATACCTGGCAAAGCTTGTTCGCCTCGGATCCTTGGCCGAGAGTGTTCAGCCATAGCTGCTTCAGCTGCAAGCGCAGAGAGAGAAATACAATTACCATACAAATTAAATGCAGTAAAAGCGTGTTCCAACCAGGCCTAGTAGGCCTATAGTATAGGAGACAAAATCGCTGACACTTAAAAGTCTTTCATCAACGCATCAGCCGTAACTACATGTACACTGTAGCTGCAACTATAGGCACATTACACGATAATAATTATAAGAATGTCATATTCTATTAACCTTTGTGGTTAGACTTGATTATAATTATCGGCAAGCATTTTGTTCCAGTCAATTTCACTCGTGACAGATTGTAAACCAGCTGGTAGCTAGTCGTTATTGGCAGGGGCCCATTGGACACAGGCTTCATACACAAAACTCAACACCAGCACATTACCGGCTTTTCACAACCTCGCGTAAAAATTTCAAGATTGACGGCTAGCTTAAACATTACGATCGTCACCAACAGGCTGTGCCAGACTAGTTTGCTAGCTAAACTGTTCATCTGAACCCATCAAAATATTCAAAACTCCTGTGTTGTGTAGTTGTAACACGTAGGGAAACAAAATTTCGCAGATCTCAAAATGCATTTAATTTTGTTCAGTTCATTCTGCATGCAGTTAATTTTGTCACGTATAGGCATTGAACAATTATTAAATAGCACAGCATTGGGTTGTTCCGATCTTTCTTACCTTATTTTCTTCCACTGCACCTGTCATCTTTCAACTGTAGACTACGTCCTGTCACAGCAGTTCACACTGAAGTAACTTCCGATATCTGTGTAGTCTTACACCCACAAAGCGGAGCAACTATAATCGATCAAAGTAGTCCTACAGTTAACTGTCCGTACGTCCGATCATTGCAATCATTAATAGGCTATGGGGTGAAGGGGCATAGGCCATCTCTACTTTAAAATTAAGGACCGGTCGGGGGGGGGGGGGGGGCGTGAAAAAATCGTTTCCGAATGAAGTGCACTACAGGGGAGGAAGAGTTATGGAACATTTTTGCAAGTTTCCGCGTGTTTGTCGTCGTACAGAAAAAATCTTCATCTCCGTCACTGTATAGGCCTACATATCTACCGGATCTGGGGAATCAAAGCCTACCGCTGATGGGGGGGAGTGGGGAGGCCAACCATGAATATCAAGTAGGCTATATGTTAATTTATCAAGCAAAAGCAAATTTCATCATCAACCGGGCAGGGCCCACTTTGACATTAATGTAGGCTATAACGCCTCTGCATGTGTCTCATAAGACTCTCATCGTGATGACATCAATCTAACTCGCATCGATCTTTTGCAGTCAATAGTTTGCGCTGAGCGTTAGCTTGGTCTTCCGACTATAATCTCGCCTGCTCGTGTATCCTCATCGACTGGTCACCGACTGGCGTGAACTAAAGTCGTTTTGTGTGCCGCGCTAGGGTATAGGCCATTGTCATCGCGTGATAATTCCACGGAGGTAGAATCGAAGGGGATGGCTGGGATTTATTCAACACTACCTTCCCCTGTCTAAATATGCGTAAGTCTACCAGGGAAGACAAAACTTTTGGCGCCTCTGGGGGGCGGTTTTTTTATACCGCTCAAGTAGCCTTTAACTTAATTACTTTGTAAAAAAAAGTAAATGTTTTTTATCTCTGGCATCAGGGGCGGCCGTCCACTGCCCCCCCCCCCCCATCGTTTCGCTACTGGCTTTATCACATGTCTTCTGACCAGATCCCCAGCTGAATTTCAGTTAGGTGGGGCACTGACGCCACAGACAATGAATCATACCATCACGACCTACAGTGACTCCGAGCCAGCTTAATTATAAATGCCATTTGCGAGAGCGGCGGTATCGCAGCGTGGCGAGAACTCGGGTCACGTGTTTCCGTTTTCCCTGTCCGCGTGGCACGTGATACCCGCCATGATTAACGGTGCGCTTACCGTTGCGCATTATTGTAGCATCGTTCATGCTGCGCGTATACCTTTGTTATCAAATATCCTTCAGTAGCGCAGCTGCATTATCTAAAGCTAATTTAGTTTTATTTATGCTGCAGACTGTGTCTAAATAGGCGCCTTTGACGGTAGGCCTCATAGTAGCCCTACATTTTTTTTGTCCAATTCAACCTAGTCTGTTTTACTGTACTCGCGTCTGCGCATCTAATACTCTCGAATTGTCTGTAATCGTAACCTACTCCCCGCTTAACTTGCAGAGAATAATCGGCCACAACGTGGCATGTAGCCTACCTTTAGCAGGTTTCAGTTTTACACCGCTATCTGCGTGATAGCCCACCCGTTGGGTCAATCGAATAGCCTACTACGAACGAGTTGCTTGAGGTCAGGTTTGTCTAGCGGTCCTGTACGTCTGACCGTTCGATAAGACAACACACTGTGAGTGCGACAAGCCGCTGGCACAGTTTGTATGACCATCAATGCTGAATGGCCTAGGCGTTGTACAAGCGCTGCATATAGCCCCCTCTAGACTCTAGAGCGCAATCATCATTAAATTTGCTTAGCCTATGTATAAAACATAGACCCACTTTTTGGATGTGAAACTTAAGACTAAGTGCCCAATTACGTCAAAGGCCAAGCTTAGGCCGTTGAGCAAGATAAAAAGTAAAAAAGCAAGATAAGATAAATTACAAGCCCTATAGAAAGTAAATGTTGCGCAACAATTCAAGGCGTCTGTGACAATATTTAGCTACATGTAAGCTACATGTATATTGACTGTTGACGATTACAATTTGTCAGAGCGTAGTAGGATAGGTATTGTAGGCTCTAAGCCTACACTAAGGCATTTATTTCAAATTTAATCGTGGCATGTAGGCTATCTATAGATCTGATGGTTCGTGGCTCTGATTTGATCAAATTTTCAAAATGATCCTAACATTTAAGTCCCGCAGCAGTTTTATACAATCCCCAGCAATGAGAATCATCGAAGCAAGCGAATCAACGGTACATATACCTAAGCCCTGTACATGTACATGCAAGTAGGCGTAGATAGACTACTTGATTTACATCACGCGACGCGTGACATTAAGTAACCTCGTGACCCCAAGTATGCCTAAAATTGTTGATCTCTTTGGCTATTTCTAGTAAACACTGGGTGCACTGGTCCCCCTACTACTCCCCATCTTTTATTATTTCTTCCACGGTTCAAATACAATCCAAGCACGTTCGCCATCACAGTCCACTTAGCATTGGAGGGCACGAGGGCGCAGCATTAGCGCTCTCGTGGAAAGCATTAGCATTATAGGCTTGGCCTATATAAATGTATATTAAATGTACTTTACTGTAGGCTGCTTAAGAGGCCAATTGACAATTCAATAAGTACGTGTAGCTCGTCACCTATGCTCCGTGCAGGCAGGCCTGCTGCAATAGGCCTCCAGCGTATCGTTGACTTCCATTAAGTTTTGCATGATCTGACTTGAATCTACAGGCTACATGTTGCTACACAATGTACACTGTTTCGACCCGACCGGTGCCACCTTGGCCACTTGAGGAATTTATTTCGGCACAATATTATTTAGGCTATCAAACACCTAAAAGCTCCATTAACTTTCACCGATCAAAGTAGGGCAACGCAGCAATAGGCCTGGTAGCCCAATAATTATTATAAACGACCATTCATCTCAATTGTCTTGGTCTCCCCGGCAATGTCAGCATTTTTCCTTCAATGTCGTAACGTATTATGATGATTGCCCAATAACCCAATAGACCCAAATCAGTCAGTGTAGGTCATGCAATACTATAACAGCATCAATAGTGATCGGGTACACTTCAATATTATGAAATAGCAGAACTTAACCTTCGTGGAAGATTTTACAATGCGTGCAGTCGATGAATGCGATGAACACGTTTATCACTTTACTAACAAGCCTACTTTTCTATACATGAGATGTATTTTGACGACATGAATCATAGACGTACGACGTTTGGCTTCGCCTCGGGTCGCAGGCCTAAAGAAAATTTTCTCTTCGTCTTTAATTTTACGGATCTTTGGCGCTCTCCCGGAGACTAATGTCACGACATAAAACGCTGGAATGAGGGGGGAACGGCTTTTGGCATTGGCGAAAGCGTTGTGACCCGAAAAAATTATTCTTAAATATTAAGAAGAATAAATAAGTAAGTATAATAGAAAAAAAAAAATTGGGGGCCATTTGTTGCACTTTCACATAGGCCTATATCGCGGTAACTTCGTTAATGTCAAGTGTCAACCCGATTTGCACCACATCTGCATCAATGCGTGGCCTCTACTCGAGGCTAAAAAAAAGCCCTATAGGTGTTTTAACTAAATATTGATAGATAGCGTGAGCGGACTGCTTTTACAAAAAATGGCGGGGGTGTTTTTTTAATATTGGGCCACAATAACTACGCCACCACTGAACGGATTTTGACTATTTTTTCAGGGAACAGGCGTAGTACGCCCGGAGTATATATGTCTTTTTGGATTTTGGTAAAAATGGATGGCCCCCCCGGGAACACCCTCCACATTTTGTTTGACAAATTTGAAATTTTGACATCCTCGGCGGGGATAACAATCTTGAGAGCTGCAATACCTAAATGAGGGGGGAAACATTTTCTATACTGATGAATGTGTTTTTAGTCGAAAAATTTCTCTTCAAATAATAAGAATTGTCGCGGGGGCCATTGCATGCACGTTGGCACGAATCGCGATTACATTTTTACTACCGCACCGATTTGCACGATCTCTGCAGAAATGCGTGGCACATACTCGGGGCTAACAAACGCCCCATACATGTTTTAACAAAATGTTAATACATGAGATGGGCGAACGGTTTTTAAAAACATTTGGGGGGAGGGAATTTAAAATCGCATTGTTTTTCGGGGCTAGTAACTAAGAACGTAGGATAGGTGCAGGTCTATGCTCGATCCTGACTACTATTCTCGCTTCCATTATTTTCTCAAAAAGGCCTACAACCGTGTCCATTTTCTCTGCAAATAAGTCCCTAGAAAATATAAGGATAGTCCGCTGGGCTCTTTGTTACGCGGAATGCCGTTATCATAGCGACACGTCACAGTCATGCAGAGCTTAGAACAGACTAAGCGAATAGACCTAGGCCCCTAATAGGCTAAGCGAATAGACCTAGGCCCCTAATAGGCTAAGCGAATAGACCTAGGCCCCTAATAGGCTAAGCGAATAAGCCTAGGCCCCTACTGACAACGGATAAGTCAGTTACAAGTCGTGCATCCAACTGTGAATTTTTGTAAAGTCAAATTATAAGTCTTTATTATGCAGGAGCGTTTTCATTCATTTTTTGATCAAAGTTGGCCTTCAGCTTTATCGCGCAATATGCATGCTGCGTGGGGCTGTAGGCTAAGTAGCTTATCGTAGGTGGGATACTGCGTAATGACGTTGACTTTGATAAATGAGTTGCAGTTGCATTTTTGATATTATGAACAATGAATTATGAATTATGATAAATAAGTTAACCTCTGCATTACATTACACAAAATGCATTGAATTTGTGTTTGCAACCGGCTCGCACGTCGTTAAATGCAGCTATTAGCTATTAAATTCTAGTTTCATTCTACGTAGCAGGAAAAGCTTAGATCATGCTCAATAACACGTAGGCCATAGCAAATATACAAAATTGGTACGACAAACATTCCTGCGTAGACACTTAGCCCGTGTCAACCCTATGTCTGTCTACTAAGTCCCCGTGATGAATTCACGCAGATCGACTAAAGGCGGCTGAGCGTATTTCTTTGGTGCCCTCCCGCCCGCCAGCGCCGGCACGGGAAGCAGACGATAGCGCCTTCCCCATCCATCCCTCACCAACACCTCACCAGCTGCAGACGAGACACTCAAAACTTTGAGATTTGGATCCTTCCCGTGCTGGCTAGCCGACGGCCGCGAAGGTACCAATGCTCGCTTGCTCGACGACAAAGCGTTTGATTTCCGCGGTTTTATCACCTCTCTGACGTTGATTGTTTTTGATTCAAAATGATTACCCACTCCGCGTGAAGGCGTGTTGTTGTTTTTGTGGTCCGCCTTGCTGGCTCTGCTAACGTTGATAACCGAATCCGTATCGTCACTGCGCGGCTCCTCCTCCCACAAGCGAGCGGTTTGATTCGTCGCGTTCAGTTGTCTCGTGACGTCATCAACTGCCATTTGAACGTCGCAAACTCTGATTTTCACGTCGTTTGCTTTGCTTTTTTTCTTGTTAGCGAACAGCGAGGAGGGCTTTACTGTGGGATCATCGATCGAAGAGGACAAATGTTGAGTGGGTGAAAGCGCTGATGTCTGTAATGTTGTCGTCTCGAGTGATTTCAGAGCGCGATGAGAGTCTTGTAACCCGACAGGACTTGAAGGAAAAGCTGATACGGCGCTCTTGGCCTTGACATTCACGGTAGACTTGTGATTGGCTGGAGCAGTGTCACGTGACTTCGCCGCCTCCAAAGTTGACTTGGGTCCATTACCGAGCCAACTGTCCACCCGTCCGACTGAAGATAAACTCGATCTGTCGTCTTGCAAACTCGATTCACTGGCACTCGAGGCGTTTGCCTCTCTGGTCTTGACTGGCTTCAGACCAAACGGGTTCTTCTCAGTCTCAGAGTTAGATGTGGCATTGGAACCAGTGCGATTAAACAGGGCAGAATTAACTGCGGCTCGCCAAGGTTTGTCATTCACGGGAGAGGAAACGTTCACAAACTTCCCCTTCTTCAGTTTGACATCATCTGCGCTAGAAAGCGATCCATTCTTCGTTGGACTGCCGCCTTGCTTGAAGTGAACTTCGACGGACTTTGCCGTGACGGCAGGGGCCGGAGACAGCTGGTGCCATGAAGACCCTGACGACTCAGAGCTGGTCGATCCTCTGCCAGAGACGGGCGCCTGCCAGCGCCTTGCAGCGCCTACGTCGGGACTCAAGGGGGAGGCATTGGTGTGAAGCCGGGAGGGCAGAGATGTTCGCGGAGGTGTACTAGCTCCCCCTTGCTCGAACAGCGCGATGGCTGACTTCATCTAAACAAGATAGAAAAAAGAGCCAAGCTGTATATATAAAATAAAGCAAGCCGCATACACGTATTACCTTAGCAACAGGCATAACACGATGTGGCTACTCGGATACCAGACCTGCATGTTTTACCCCCAAAGTTATGCGCTATAGTCTACGTTTTAGAAAAGGCTTACGATTGGCACCCTACACGAAATTATGCTAATCCGGTCGAATGCCGCTTCTGACTACGTGCAGCCGAGCCATGGCCGCATAAAACGTGCATAATTATTATTAATGTTAATTTAAGCGCACCATGCTGTGACTCAGTATTCCAGCCCGAATATGACAATAGCAAACGTTGGCATTGTGTCGCAAACAGAGCGAAACTTAGAGCCACTGAAGGATTGACATAATTATCCTACAATATGACTATTATTTCAACTACGTGTTCAGCTAGTTACGATCTCCATGCACGTTATAGCCCCTGGTGAGTCTAACGATATAACGTTAGGACTGTAACGACATAATGCCGGATATAGGCTATGGCCTACGGCAGCTCTGCGTCCATAAGTTGGTGTAGTAGGACTACTCATGCGACAAGCACTGCTACTACGCATGCAAAATTAAAGATGTAGTCCAACCGCTTTGTTATGAAATTTTCAAGATTGACAAAAAACAAGTTTAAGTCTACAAAACGTACATGTCGTATTGTAGGCCTATCACTCGCTTGCTCAACTCTTGTAATATTAACTTAGGCCCTATCGTTCGGCAATTCCCATCGCTTTCCATCTTCGATCTATTTCATTAACGACGCACAGGCATCATGCCTAGGTTTGCTGCATAGGCCCTGCGACGTCGACATAGTCGGCCCCTCATACACAGGCCGAATAGACTGCCAATGGGCTGGGTCTACAGGCCTACATAATGCTAACGTCTCGCTCACATGTTATTTGTACAACATTGACATTGAGCGACGCGCGGGTGCATTCGAAGACGACGCATTCAAATTTTAGTTCCTTTTGTAGGCTACAGAATACACAATAGGTCTATACATGTAGTAAGACACCCGAGTCGCTAAGATGACATAACTGTGTCATAGTTTTTCATCGAGCCACTGTATACGGCCGAGTGATTTGCAACGCTATCACCCGAATTACGTGCGTTAGATAATGGGCCTACATTATATAATGTAATGGCACTATAAATATAAGCCCATATATGTTGAATTTCAGTCCAATTCGAGTTAATACCACTGACTGAATGGTAGTGAGACAGTGGCCTACAACTAACTTGAAAACACGGAAGTAATAATGTTTGCCTATGTGTTATCCGGGTTTGAAGCTACATGTATGAGCGGTCAGGTCAGCGTTGAACCCGCACGTGGGCTACATGCCTAGCCCTAGCTAGTCGTGCTCATGTTTTATTCATGGTCATTACTTTCTTGTACTCAATGCAGAGGTCGAGAGCAACTTACTGAACTGATCGCACAAAAAATAAGTCAACGTTCGCGTGCTAATCCAATAACAGAAAGCAGCCTGTTATTGCCGAGCGCTCTTACTGCTAAACTAGGCCGCAGCACTGTGGTTGCTATGGGTCCCACATTATGGCGCTCGGTAAACAAAAGCAGAGCCAGTAACTTGAACAAAGTAATGGCTATGATAGTTAACAGCTGACATAAAGTTTCGTGGGCTGCGTTCACCGCAGGTTCGTCTACTTGTTCAATTCATTGTTCGAGGTCGCTGACCGAGGTAAAATAATAAAACGCTCTTGAGTTCAAGGGTAGCCATTAGGCCTCAAAATATGAATGCTCGTTAAGAATTGATAATTTTATTTCCATCATTCACCCAGCCTAACCATGGAGCTAACCAATATGCATTGAAATGTCAAATAGCCTATGCATGTTAGGCTAGTTGACGTTGCAGTTTTTGAATCAAGTCTTATCGACTGCTGTTAGCACGCATTGGCCTAACATTGGGGCACACAAACATGACTGTGAAATTAACTAAGATCGAATTATTTATCATTGCCGTACATTCTTATTGCACCGTCGGATTGTATGTCTATTAATGAATAGCGACTGCAGCGATGGATCACGTCACACCAGCGTCCACTCCGGACAATCCGGTATTTATCACCGAGTCTTTCCTCCAACTGCGCGAGTCCAGAGCTTCCACTGAATCCAGAGCGTCCCATGAAAGCCGAACAAAAAGTGATCCCCAAAAAACATATGAGTGCAAAGTACCCGACATAGCTAATGAGTCGCGTGGAGCAAGCGAATCGGACGCAGCGAGTGCATTTGAAGCAGCTCATGAATACAATAACACAAGAGACTATGAAGCAGCAAGCCGGCTCGAAGCAGCTAATGAATTCTACGCAGCAAGCCAATTCGAAGCAGCAGACAAGCTTGAAGCTGCAGTCAGCAAGTCACGAGCAGCCAGCGAGTCTCAGGCATCGATAGATTCGAGAGTCGAGCAAGAGTTGACGGCAGCCGTTGAACAACTCGCATTCCACCTGCAGCAGGACAGAGGGGCCTCGATAAACTCCACTTGTCTGTCTGAAGAAGATGACAGCGAGTCAGAAGTTTCCATCGACGTGGCAGTTGATGACTGCAGTGAGGTTCCTAGCGAGAGAGAATTACAGAAGTCTAGCTTGGATTGCGTGGCACTGACGTCAGCAGCAGGTGAAAGTCTGGATGAAAATCCCAAGAATGCGTTTGAAAAGAACCGTACTGACATGAATGAATTTGACGTGGCTAACAGCCCTACTTTTCTAACCGAGACAAAAAATCACCTTCAGCCTGCTTCTTATCAATCAAATCTACTTCATGGCATCAGTGCATCGAAGTTTAGTAGTACAGCAAAAATGCGAGAGGTTGCAATCGCCATGCCTCCTCTGCAGTCTAGAGTTTACACCAGGGGAATTTCGTCACGACCGGGAGAAACGGTGGGGGTCCCAGCAGTCACAGGGGGAGTCACCAGGGCGAGGGAGGGGTGGCGCAGGCTGCGCGACGGGCTGCGGGCCGTGGTGCAAGTAATGACGTCACGGGAAGAGCCTCCGGTGGAAGAGAAGGAAGTCTCGCATGGACTGTGTCTGCTGAAGAAGTTGTGTCATGCGCAGAGCGTACGACAAGTCGTGTTCAACAGAAGGTCCAAGGTGGGTTGGACTTCCTTCATCATCATGAGACTGTGTGAAAAGTTAACGATGTAGCTCTGTATAATAACTATCATCAACATGTTAATGCTCCAGGAAATCAATGATTAAATTCATATAATATATCGTGCTTTTATAATTCATAATATCATGCTAATCATTTTTGAGTTACAACTTCCTTCGTAATGAAGTTCATGGGCACTTGTTCATGCTGTGTATTATTTACCATTATGGTATATAATATAACTGATAACCAAACTAATCCAAATATTGAATGAATTGAGTTTGCAAGTTCTGCAGGAGTTCTGCACGTTTGATGGTGACGCCATACGTACGTTCAGCTCTGATGGGGAGCTGAGATCAGCGCTGTCACCCCCCGCAGCGCTGGATAGATTCGTCCATGCTGCACCCCTCGACCTGTTTGTGGGCTGGTCCCCTGGCACAGACAGACTCCTGGTTAATATCTGCATTTTCTTGTCCAGTGCTTTGGTCTCAGCTATTTATTGATTTTTTTTAAAATTGCAAGACCTAAAAACTAAAAATAATAATAATGAAAATGAGTTTTGAGTCCGTTTCAGCGTCTAATGATGTCATCGGGGCCTGTAAGTAAAAACTATAATGTTTGTTCCTATATATTGTTTTTTGCTGGTCTCAGGGATTAAAAAAAATTGATATATTATCAAATTTCGAATGAAATGTGGATTAAGTTAGGCCAGAAGATACCCCAGGTGTGTAAACTATGAGTGAAGCAATGTAGTAAGTTCATACTTTGTTTGCAATGATCTTCATACTTGTAACTTGAGTTCATGCATGTCACTAATTTTCACATTTCTGCTATACTTCTGCATGTATGTTCTCATTGCTTCAGTTGCTCAGTTTGAGTTTTGAGATACGCTCCATGTGTTCTTCCCCCGGACCAATCACAGCGCTCGCCTACAGCGAGAGCAGCGGGGAACTTTTTACTGCAGGATCGGGATTTATTGTGGTGAGCTTCTATTTGGTTTAATATTATAACTTCAAAATTTGAAATAAAAACTTTACATTTGCTTTTATTATATTTAAGACAAAAGGTTGGTTGCTCGACCTCGATTTGATTGTGAATTAAGTGCGATTTAGCTTCATTGCCCGAATTAGCCAATGGGACAACATGAGAGTAATCTATTGAATTCTCTCATTGCCACTTTTGCCACTTTTGCTACTTTGAGATTGATTCGGACCGCTAATTCAAACCGAAGTTAATTTGCACTGAAATCGAGGTCAAGCAATAAGCCATAAGTGGCTCATGTTATGTCATGCATTATCATATGAACAAATAGTGTCAATTTAAGTTTTAATATTTGTCAATATAAGAGGCTGCAATTTGGTAAGCATGTTGTATTGTAGCGTGCGTTGTGACTGTTTCAGTGTTGGATATTGCGCTACGGCGGTCAAGCATTACTTCCTAGACAAGTCATCACTGATGGATTAAGTCGGACACGTGATCTCTTCTCGCTATTGGCTGTCGAGGAGGTGAAGGGACGGGATCAGCGCGTCTTTGCAGCCAATCAGAGAGACGTTGCTGTAAGTAGACCATTCATTCATTATTTTGTGTAAATTGGATTTCAGGGTGATGAAATCTAATTTTATGAAGCCTGAATCAATTTTATTAATCTACTTTCTTGTAGGTATAATAGACATGAGATGCTGGGTGCTAGAATTATGATAAATGCGTAGTGAAAATTATATATTTAACTTCCAACTTGCTGCTCTCAGCTCAAAACTAAGTTGTAGTTGACGCTATGGCTAGGCCTCTATGCTTTGTAGTTGTATTTTGAAGAAGATTTCATGCGGTAAATTTATTAAATATGCTTCGGATACTCGAATAGTCCACACGAGCATAGAATTTAGAGCTAAGAAAATAATGAAATATAACATAATATTGCAGTGCCTTGAATTAAACAAAACCAGTATTTAATTGGCTGTCAGATGTTCAGCGCGCAGACGGGATCACAGCTGTCGTATAAGAGAGCGCTGCATGCTCGCAACATTTCTGCACTGCTCTTCTTCAGCCCCTCCAAGCAGCTGCTCACCGGGTCCTGCGACGGAAACAGTAAGCGCGTGCCTACAGCGCTTGTTAAAAAGCATGACTTGAGGATTATTTGCATAAGATTAATTTCAAGATATTGATCTATACAACTTTTATTGTAAGCTTATTAGTCAAGGCCTATTCTAAACCTTGACTCTACTTATGAAGCCTTATTCTTGTTCTTACAAATTTGGAAATTAAATTCAAGCCCCCCCGTTAGTCAATAGCAATATAATGAGAACTGCTGCGTCTGTTTTCTATTTCCTGCTGTCGCAATACGCTGTTAGTAGCCAATGCATGTTTTTGACGATAAAAGTCAAAGATTAATATTTCTATTTGGTGGCTGATTTGGGGACTGATTTGGGGGCTGATTTGGGGGCTAATTTGGGGGCTGATTGCGCTGTGCTTAGTCAAGGTGTGGGACATGGAGTGGAATCTACAAATGGTGCTTAGCGGTCACGAAGGGGGGGTCAGCTCCCTCGTCCCGTACCCCCCGCACCCTCTGACCTTTCTCTCTGCGGGGGCGGACAGAACCCTGCGTCTGTGGAGCACCGAGACTCGTGACGTCATCAACAGGTGAGTCATAGAGCAAGATAGTTACATCAGTATGCCGGGTGCAGCAGCCAAATGTAGCCTACCATATTTCTAAAATCTATAACGTGTATATTTTTCAAGGGTTTGAATTATTTTAATTCTCTTATTCCCGAATTATACAATCTATTGTGTGTTATTGATATCAGAATGCTGTGAATTTAATCATGAATGTCGCAAACAGCATTAGAGTATTGTGCGGTGCATTGACTACGTATTTATCAACAACGTTTTCCTCACTTTTGAAAGAGAAATGATAAAGAAATGCCATGCGTATGATCCTGACTGGGTGTCGTGATACTGTACCGTGTAGCATTGAGTTGGAAGCAGACGTGGTGGCCATGGGAACACTGGCAGACGATCAGGACACAGTTGCCATGACTACTGTAAGCGGGGTGGTTCTGTGGAAAATTAATCAAATCTGCACTCCACTCACTCGCATCGGGTGAGAGCCTTTGTTTGTAGTGTAATCGCAAAATCCACGTTTTAATGTCCATCTAATAATAGCCTAGTCTCAAAATTTTAAACCATGATCTTTTTTCAGTATTTGTGGAATCCTTAGTTTGGTGATAAGTTGCTAAATGCAGTTTTTAAATTTACGTTGGATTTAATGTTCAAGTTATTGAAGCCATCAAATGATGCAAGTGCAAATTTTAGATATGATATATATCTGATCCGAATAGAGTGAAGGTACGACGATCAGATCTTAATCTTATTGATCGATTGCAAACGATTTATGAAAGTATAATAAAAATCTTACGCATTTTTATGCAATGTAGAATGCCATAAGAAGCCATCTTTCTTATAGATCCTGTGGCAATCAATGTAACCAGCAAATCCATTAATTTGTTGACTAGCTGCAAGACACGCCAGATGTCTTGTGTTGAGAGCCAGTACGGTTCCCTGCCTGCCCGTGTGCTCCTAGTCTCTGCTGACTCGAGCGCGCGGGTCCTGAACCCAGGCTATGGTGACGTTATCACCACCCTTCTCACGCCCCACCCCTCCAGTAGGAAGAATAGACTGGTATCAGCCGTGTATGCACGCGCAGAAGGTACGGGATTTTTATAATTACCCTTTAGTGCATGTTCTTGTTAGCGATGTTTGTCTTTTATCTGTGTGATGTCAAATTCACGCGCCATAAATTGAACAAGTTTATTGATAAATATTTTATTAGCTTAAATTAAATTGTGAAATACATGTATGTTCTTTTTGTTTTATATCGTTGTTTCATTCTTGATAATTCCTGACGGAAATAATATAATGTAATATCGCTTTTGAAGCATAAGTCTCGTTAGATCCAATAATCGTGACAAAATTGGCGCCAAGTTTGCACAAATAAAAGTTTATGCAATATAAAGCTGGATAGAAAATTTAATAGAAAAATTGCACAACAATATCCAATCTTACTTTAGAATACCTTTGTTGTCTTAGTTGCTTCAGTAATGTCAGCAAGATGTTGTTAGAATCCATGATCTATCATGACAGAATTCTTCTTGTAGGTTCAAATGTCATACGTAATAAGGTGTCCGTATTATTCGCTGCCACAGAGACGCTGTTTGCCCTGCTTGAGGATGGAGGTATACTTAAGGCTGGAGCGAACACTAATCCCTGTGCCGTCACTGAAGTATGGCATCCGGCAAGAAATCAGGGTAAGCCGCACAGCGCACTCTCCCTTATTTTTGGCTTTTGTATTTAGACATAGGATTGTAAGTAGATGCACGTCGTTGATGCGCACTATAGTCCAAAAAATACTATCTTAAACTTTTTGCACATCGTAGCACCTTAATCTTCAGATTTGCGGGGAAGCATCGCGGTGCACTATTAAGTTTACCGTAATCATTATTGCGCATAGTAATTACTTGTACCATGAACAGTTGACATGTGTGCTAATGGAACAACATTTGTAGATAATTTGTGATATGTAAGGTAAGGTTTTTTTTATAAAGCAGCGTGTATATAATCCATAGTGATAAAATCATGCGTTTGCCTTTAGCCCAGGCGAGAATCCTCCTTGTTTACGAGTCACCACCCGACTCTGATCTCAGTTTACCGCCAGGGGGCGTGGCTATCGGCCGAGGGGCAGGGCCAGCCAGTGGGAGAAGGATCCTGTTGATAGGGGGCAGGACTGACGGGACTCTGTGCATCTATGATTCGGAGACCGGAAGAGCTGAGTTCTCAATTCAGGTCTGCCTTGTGTGTTGCCCGGTATTTATCGACGTATTTACTTCATCACAAATGCTAAAATGTGAGCAAATAGTTAAATAAAATAAGAGTATTTGCTGGATTTATGCTATTAGAACTGCTTTTGTATTTCTAATTCAAACGCGACAATTTTTGACAATTACTGTACTTTCAGGTTCATTAATACATTTCATTGCCTCACTTCAATTTCGTGCTAATTGCATTTTGAATTGTTTTTTAATGCTGTCTGCCTTTGCGATGAATTGAAATTTGTATATGAAAAATCTTATTATTTTTGTGCATGTGGATGCCTCGTAGGGTCACGGTCAAAGGGAGGTGGTGTTTATTTAACAGTGATTATTTGTGTGTGTGTGGGTGCTGCCTCATAGGGTCACGGTGGAAGGGAGGTGGTGTCGCTGGCATGGATCAGGGGCAGCGATCAGCTGATATCTGGTGGACTGGGTGCGTGACTTCATCGTTGACTAATAATTGGTTATTTGAATAAGATAAGACAGATTTATTTATATCGTCTTTCAATAATAATGAAAGTATGCAGCGCTGTGAAATAACCTTTCTTTTTGAAGAAGATCTAATAGAATTTGTTTTCGTGTCAACATTGTAGTTACGGTATATGTAATTAATTATTGTAATTATTATCTTTGATGTTAATTAGCCTACTGTTTGAGGGAATAAATGATATTCATGGAATTATGATATTGTTGCATTAATTGATCAAGGTCGGTCAAGGCTGCATGGCGTGTGTTTCATACAGACAAGTCAATACAGCTTTGGCGAGTGCTTCCCTTTGCCTCTGATCCGCTGGCTCACATCATGACCTTGTGTACCGACCTATTTCCCGCCTTGCTATCTATCAACGGAAAGCGATTGGCTGTCGCTTGTCAGGAGCGCTTTGGCTCCACCAATAGAATCGTGATGTACAACATGAAGACTTTTGGTACGCTGATCATAATTGGATGATACATATTATTGTCACACAAAAAATTTAGATATTTTGACAGCATATTTTATCAAATAGTTTTACTAATTTTTTATTGATAATTATCATGTAATTGCAAGCATTTTATTTTGATATCTTCTTTTTAGATATTCTATTTATCCAAGTTTTCTCGGGCATGAATTTGTGAGGAACACAATGTTGATTGAAAATGGTTAAAGAATCATAAGCATCATTATTGATGAAAGTTACTTCCACATTAGATTTGTTTAAAAACTGAAAGAATTTTTAAATTTAGTACATTATAACAGCTTGTTTTTTTCCGTATTGGCCGTCACACATTTATGTAAATAGCTTTCATCGTACAAATGATCTCGTTGTTGCTCTTGTTGCTCAGCTCGCTTGGTTCACGTTCCAATAGATGATCACAATGACGTCATCACAGCGCTCTCAAGCTGTCCCCAACTGAAACTGTTCGCCTCGTCCAGCGAGGACGAGACTATTCGCTTATGGGACCAGAAGAACCACCTGGTCAGGTATGTCAGATTTCAGGAGCCCATTTATTCTAGGCGTCCTTGACAGTGAGGGTAGTAAATGAGTACGATTCTTCTCCAACCATCAATTAGAAAAGAATATCAGGCTTGCAATGCGATTCGCTCCGCATTCTGCATTAATACCTCATTGGTTTTGCTGCATTGCAGTGAAGAAAAATGATGAAAAGGCTTCAAAATAGCGCCATGCCAGACAGACTCGTCGAGGCTCGCTGCATGTCGAGGAGGAGGCTGGGAGTGGATGTTTGCTAAGCAAAGTCGCAAAGTCGCAGTCGCAAAGTCACAAAGTCGCAAAGTGGCAGTCGCAAAGTGCATTTTAACAAAAATATCCGACTAGGGGTTAATTATTTGACACTTTCTTACAGTAATTTTTTGTGTAGATATATATATGTTTGTGAGCAACACGATCGACAGACGTGCCACAGTCATTTACCAATGCACAAGTAAGATGTAGGCTATAGATCTTGCAAAAAAGATATTCAAATACACAAAAACTGCCATGTGATAGTGATAAGAATAAAACTGGTGTGTTTGCGCAGAGTGCTGAGGATTGGGTCGGCGGTGTGCAGCCTGACGTTCACAAGGCCTAACGGGGAGTTGCTCGCTGCCTCCGGCATTTATCTGCACCGCATCGACTACCTTCAGTGTATGTAACTATGTACAGATTACGTGCACCGATATAAACTGTTCAATCAAACAGGAGCTAGTAACTTACATTTTTGAATCAACGAAAACGATGGAAAATTTGATCTCCTATTTAATCTGTTATCGAATTTTAAATTAACAATACAGTAGGAAAATATTATACAAGGGACCTTAGAGTAGAGCTATGGGTTTCCTTGGTTTCTCAAATAGCAGTTTATATATCCTCAGTAGTCTGTGCAGTTATACAGGCAGTCTCGTGGCTAATAAAACATGCTTATTATATGAAATAATAATAATAATAATAGTGGGTTTATAGTCCGTTTCGGCGTCTGAAGACGTCATCGGGGACCTCCCTTCGCCAT